>JNEY01000693.1:9642-25621 GCA_020875895.1 Aphelenchus avenae | reverse complement strand
AGGGGGGGCTCTATTCAAGGCTGGGGCTCTAATCTCAAAGCCCTTCGCGGGCCGAAGGCACGCGAAAAAAATTGAAAAATTTTGCCTAAAATCGACAAAAATCGACCAAAAATTAGTCAAATTTTGATAAATTTAGTGAAGAATGGCAAGTATCCCAGTGTGTTCTACGTGTCTTAAAACGCATAATGGCAGTGTTTCCTCGGCATACCATATCTTGGAGGTACCTTCCATTCGGATACCTAAGGGTCCCCCTTTGGTGATGGGGCTCTATTCGAGGGGGGGCTCTATTCAAGGCTGGGGCTCTATTTTTCATAAGGTCTCTCCGGGGGGCTCTATTCGAGGGGGGGGCTCTATTCAAGGGGGGGCTCTATTCGAAAAAATACGGTACTTGTAGACGACGCCTTTCGCGACGGCTTCGACGCAAAGCTCGCCAAGGACAAGGAAACCAGCGTCGGCGGCGGTATAGCGGGTCTCTTTCCGACCGCCGAACAGATCAAAGCGCTTCCGGAGTGTCAGCTAAAGTGCACCGGGCGGTTCTTCGAGACGATCCAGGTGGCGCTCCAGGCGCCCAATCACTCCGAGCGTTATCGACAAGTGTGTGAGTAAGTTGCGACGGAAAGCATAAAATCAGCACAGGACCGCAAGAAAGCGAAAATTTATTTCAGGACCAGAACCAAGCATTCATTATTTTGGGACATGACTTTCAAGTTTTTTTCTAGTTTAGGTCGGATTTTTTTTTTTGGTCCTTAAACACATACTTCGTAAAGATTCTGTGCTACAACCGTACCATACATCCCATCGTACTACGGTATAGAGATCGGCACCCGTGCCACTGTAAGGGCCGTACCCGTACCCGTATTACACGGCGCGGCAAGCAGCGGCGGGGGGGGGGGAAGGTCCACCTTACGTTCGGGTATGGCGCGGGGTCCCAACGCATATCTCTACTACGGTACGGCCCGTACCGGAAACGATGGACAAAAATTAATTTCAGTACGGTACGGAATACGGCGCCATCCTGGATCCGACTCCTACTAACCAAACGTGCCGTACTAACCCCATGTACCGTACGCCGAGCCGTACAGCCGTACCGTAATACGGCTCGTACGGTACGTTAGGGCTCTACTCATTGCACGGCTATGATGTTTATTTTAGAAGGTACACCTCCACGGCCGCCTGCATGCAAGAGTTGGACGATGAAACCTGTAAGAACAAAGAGGCATTCTACATCATGACGAGTGGACTCAAGTACATGTGCATCGAGCAGAGCGTGGGTAAGCAGCTTCTGCCTGTTCCCTAACGATTACGGGGCTAGCAAACTGGCCAATAGCAGGGCTCTTGGTCGAACCCAAGCCGGGATTCGTGTTAGTTGAAATAGTCACGAAAGTTCACTTTTCACAACCAGTGATTAGACTGAAAATTCGGCGCTGAAATTAATGGGAGCCTCAAAAGACGACTTCAAGAGGAACCTGGGTCCCGGCACGTGAAAACAATGAAAACTGGTCAGTATTTCACCGGCATATTCTTCTGTAGGAGATGTAGGGTATGCATTAAGCTTGGCTTGAGAAATACTGTGTGCACTGAGCATTTGTTCGGAGGAATGTGAAAGTAGTCTGATCCATTTTATGCCTGGTGCCAGCGGTTCTTATGTCAAAACGTGCAATTTTCAGCTTTCAACGGCACCATACACTGCATCGACGACTACTCTGAAGTGGTCCAGAAAGGTATGTGCATATTCTACTCCCACTGAAGACCCCTGAATACGTCTCAGAATGCGAAATCCGCTGCAACCTCAAGGGAAAGATGTTCCAAATCGCCGCGCGAATGGGCCTCGTCGAGATGTTCCTCGGTAAGAGGGCTGATGCTGCTTCGGCGAAGGACACCACCTTCGACAAGGAGCTGGCGTTGAGCTTCGTCAGCGACACCTGCAAGTAAGCCCCGCCGGTTTGAGCGTTCTTTAATGCTTCCCGAGAATGTTCAGACTGACGAAGTGCTACCTGGAGTGCATTCGGACCAAGTACAATGTGCACTGTGGCGGAGCCGCTGGAGCGTTGCTGACGGTAAGCAAAGCGTATTAAGGCAATACGGGACGGCCGCAATCAGTACGGTACGCCTCCAGTGCAGCTCGTAGCAGAGCTGGGGTCGGGACTGGCTGATGACCGGGACCCCCGGGACCGGGACTCGTAGCCGTTATAAAATATTGTCTAGTCGAAGCCGTACCGTACCGGCCTTCCCGTGCAGTACTACAGCCAGTACGGGCCGTAATACGGTACGGATGCAAACCTTTAACCTGCTCTACCTGTCAACACTTCTCCGTTTCATTCTGCACAGCCCTAGTGCGACAAGTGCCTAGCTTCATACGTTTGCTTAGGAAGCCCTCGTTCGGCCGTTCGCGGACGCTCAGCGAAACCAGATGTTCGGAACCATGATGAGCCTCCTCGCCAACATCATGCCCAACCAGGCCACTGCCTGCGGCTTCATCGTCAACGAGAACGGCATGGAGAAGCTGCGCATCGACCCGAAAGTGGACGCGGACTTGCGACGAATGTACTCGGAGCGGATGGCGAACGTCACCGACACGGAAGGAGGCCCAAGCATGCAGCTGATCGAGGGAATGCACCACGCCGCCGATATCGAGGATGAAACGCTCTGGGACCAGGAGCAAAAGAAGTCACCGCTGGACGATTAGATCTTGGCCTGTGCTTTCCATTTTGTGGATAAAATTTTAGTCGCATCGTGGATCAACATTTATTTCGCGTTTCCATGCTTGGGCCCTGTTAGCGAGGTCTCCGTAATAGTGGTCCCTAAGGACCGTAAAAATGTACAAATCAATGCTCTAGTTATGCTTTATTTAGAAATCATTGTTATGTCTGCCCAAAATTAAGTAAAAACATATAACTTCCTCTGGCGCTTTCCTGTCAGCCGAAAATTTCACAAATTGTGCAGCGTAGTGAGGGCTTGGCTGCATTAATGAGGAGTACGGCAGTTTGCATTCACATTTTACGCCTTCTGCTTTGGAGAATCGATGTCCGGCAGCTTGCAGATGAAGTTCATTGGCGGACTGCTGTAGCAATCGGCGAGAAACCACTGACCGGTGTAGCGCATAGCGGTGCAACCGCTGTCCCGAGAGAGTCCATCTGAAAACGGCATAGAACTGACGTTCTTAGCTCTGTGTCGGGTTCCACAAATTTTCCGGACACCTGGACCTGGGCCGAAACCCAGGGACCCATGACCTTCGTTGATCGGACTAATTCCGAGAGGTTTTATCACAACTGTTGCCTGCTGGAAGTCAACCGCGTAAGGAGGCTTTCTGATATCCAGTATGCAGGGACTCAGACCCCGAGGACCTTGTGAGCGGGATTCGTCCAACGTTGCGCCTGTCCAACAGCAAATCAGAGATCAACGGTACTGACTTGATCTGGACCGAATCCACAAACGCTTGCCTGGAAGTTTCCGCCTGTTGCCTCATTTGAGAGGTAGGACTATTTGGTCGAAGTAATGGATAAAACAGAATGAACAAAGCAAACTGAAAAAGGCGACTTGTTTTTTTTGACAAATATCGCTTTTATGGCACGACCCATCCCATCCGTGGCTGAATTTCGTCATCGACGTTAGTCTGCAGCACTGGCCTCGTGCCGTTTTCCTTTCCGTGATGGACCCTTCGAAAGCCATTTTCGTTCCAACGCTCGATAATTCCATTCATGCCATGTTAGAAAAATGACAGATTTACTGAAATGGCATAAAATGGACCGCTAAAACGGCATAAATTGGCATGTCACGAGAACCGTGCCATGAACCACGTCATGTCGCACACGCCCCTGCCCAGAACAACGGGAAAGTAGAGACGGCACGGCGATGACCGTGATTAACCGGAGAGTTAGATGTGATATCCCCGTACCGCACTCCGGACCGTACTGACCCCGCCGTACCGTACTCCGTACCTTACAAGTACGGTACGGAATACTGTAAGACCCATATTATCTGTTGTAATAGTCCCGCACCGGTGCATTTTCCGCGAAAATTCCTGCCGTACCGTACTCCGTAGTCCATCAGTACGGGACTAGAGCCTTACCATTCTCCGTAATGTAAAAGTCGGTACTCAGTTTTAGTTTACCCGGTCAAAGCGCCCCGCGTCAACTTTTCCCGCTATGCAACATCATCCGTGAACTTATTTAACCAAGCAGATCTCTCGAGACTTACCCCGCGCCCAGTTCGTGTATGCGACGGTGGAGTTGTCGGACCATTCGAACTTGAACTTGCCATCCTCGCTACTCTTCTGGGCGTGCAGGCCGACCCAGAACGGCTGGTTGGCCTTGTACTGAACCTGGCCGCGCAGTAACTCGTTCAGTTCTCCAGTGCTTATGGAGGCGAGATGACCGCCGAGTCGAACGCAGTGATCTTCGGCCAATTGCCAGGAATTACCGCCCTGGTTCTGAGCGACGTCAGACCGATCCAGGAGAAAGTAGCAGTAGTTGTCGTGGGGGAAAGCGCTCTGGAACGGACAGAGAGCGCGGGCGGCAGGAACAAGCAACGCTACGAAGGCAAGAAGATTCATCTGTTTGCTTTCTCCTAAATGATTCGTGCTGGTTGGGTCCTGTGCAGCTATTGTGGAAGCATGTGTAGGATAAAGAATCATTTCCTCGTTATTTACACGCATCGCAATAAGGAAAAAGTCGTATAAACAAGGGGGGTGTTCGGCCAACTGCAACCAACATTGCACGAGAAGGGATTCCTAGGTGTGCTACTAAATTCGATTCCAAAAGTTTCATTGATGCTAATCGATGATTGCCAGTCAGTTCCAGCGCTTGCAAGGCGTTATACCGAAAAATATTCCCTCCGCGGAGAACAGCTTAAAACCGAGCCCATCATTCAAAGCAGGTAACATAGATTAAATGCTTTTTTATTTGCATTAGAAACGAAAAATGCTTCGGAATTTCCGCTCAGGCCGGTCGTGTGCTTTTAGCTGAATATAACTGAACAAGCACGAACGAGCTCTTGCTCATTTCGGCTCGATTCTGCCGCCCAATCTGATCCATTAGTGGAAGATATGACGAAACTCGCTTAGACAGAGTGAACCGAACAATACTCAACTGATTTATAGACCCGGTTACATTGAGCCTCTCGGAAAACGTGCCATATACGATTGCTGCGGGCAGGCAATAGAAAGACGCAACTTTGCGAACGCCTTAACCGCCGAGCCATTGGAGATGAGACATTAGCTCCATGGTTACATGCCCTTAGACTGCCGAGTGCGCGTTCCTTTAGAATTTTTAAAACCGATATTAGTCATGCGACAAGCAGCAGTACGCGTGATCTGTTATGTGACGTAGGGCTCCACGAGCACTTGTAAAGAATTGAAGTTAGCGGCTATGCCGTCCTCCGTTCCGTTCTGCTCCCACGTGCCGTGCTCTGTCTCGTGCAATCACGGGCTCAGCACGGGACGGCCGTGCCACGGAACGGCACAGGTAAAAAAACAACATCTGGCAACATCTGAAATTGTGGGCGAACTCACAAATGTATCATGTCTAAACGAGTTTTGGAGCATGCAATTGGTCCGGGTGGACCGACTTGACACTCTAGACCGCCGCTCCTGGCGAAATTTTTGGTTAACGGTGCCCAATTTTGGCCGGTTTGCTTAAAAACCTAATGTTACCAGCACGGCACGGAAAAGGGCGCCGTTCTCCGACGATGCCTTTCAGTGATCCGTCCAATGCCAGGACGGAAAGGAAGATGGCCCGTCCTGGCCCGCCTACCGTGCAGCGCCGTTCCGTTTTCACGGACGGTACGGATCGAGGAGCGGCCCGTCCCGTGACATGGCCCGATAACTTTACAAAGAATACAGGTAGATAGGTGTTTTCGCTTAAGCGGGGTCCAGAAATAGCGTGTTGTTCGATGTCCGTCCATTCCTTAATCGGCTCATACTTCAGACGACCAGAGACCAGAGCGACCAGACCCGCTTGATTCATGTGCCTTTAATTGCCTAGTACGGTCAAATGGCTTCTATAAAAGGTAATTCCGTAGCTAGGTTCGATGCCATTATGCTAATACAAATGAAGGAGACGAAGGAATTAAATTAATGTGCGTTTAATGCATTCATATCGTCTACGGAAGTAATACGTGGAGGCAAACAACGTGTTGTAAAGCGAGCTAAGGTTCAGTGTTCGGGAGTTTGCAGACGAAGTTCATCGGCGAGCCGCGGCGGTCCAGCAGAAACCATTGTCCGGTGTAACGCATAGCGGCGCATACATCGAAGCGACCGAGGGCGTCAAAGTCTTAACTACGGGTTGATGCGATGGAAAAATTACAGTCTTTGGCAAAACTTTTAATCGCTAGACCCTTTAGATTGCTCGGGTTCACTGCCGTCAAGGAGGATAAAGTAAGGGTAGGCAACCGTTACGTTATCCGTTCGCCACGTTATCCGTTACGTTAATAACGTGATGGCTAACGTAACGGGGGTGCTATAAAATAACTGGCAACGTAACGGGGGTCGTTTTCCGCCCCGTTACAGTTACGTTATCCTTATACACTAAAGCGCTGGTGTTTGTTCGTCCGCAAAAAGTTTTCACTAACCGTCCAAGTTTGATATCATTTTATAGGGCTTCTAAATTTACATAAAGACGGGAAATTACAGTCGAATCGGTAGGCTAGAAAAATTGTTATGGCCGCTCAAAGTTTCGACCCGTCTCCTGCTTCCATGCGATAGCGAGTGCTATGGAAGCGTATCATTTGATAGCCCCTGTAGAGTTGAGTAAAACCCCAAAATTATAGGTTGATCGGACATGTACGAAAAAATTTATGACCTGTCAAAGTTTATGCTTACCCATGCTATAGCGGGCCCGCTATACCATGCTTCCCACGGCGGTCAAGCAGGCAACGCTTCAACTCATTTGCGTGAGAATAGGTGGAGTTGAGGTCAGGGAGGAGGGAAGGGGTCATGCTTACATGCGTTAGCGAGCGGTATGCACGCATGCGCATAGCCGAGACGAAGGAGGTACTTTGTCGAATCTTCGCCCAAAGGATTTTTAAGCATGGAGATTCCGTAAACAGCAAATGTTTTAAATGACATGAAAACCAAAAGTTCTTGGTAAAGTAATCCACAATAGCGGCGCCGGCTGCGCGAAGCGCAGCCCAGCCGCTAGTACGTTATAAACGGGCCGTTACGTTATCCGTTACGTTAATAACGTGACGGCTAACGTAACGCAGGGGGTCGTAACGTAACGGATAACGAACGGCACCCCACTTGCCTACCCTTAGGATAAAGTCCATAACCGATTTGTCGAAACCTGAAACTAACTAGGCGTTAGACTGAACTGACCTTGTGCCCAATTCGAGTAGGAATAGCTGCTGTTATCGGACCATTTAAATTCGAACGGGCCGGCCGGCGCTTTTCTCTCGCCGCGCAAGCCGATCAAGAACAGCTGATTAGGTTTGCGCTGCACCTGCATACGAAATAGGTCGTTTAGCTCAGCATCATGAACCGACGCAAGGTGTCCGCCGAGAGTCTTGCAGTAATATTCGCCGTGCCACCAGGGATCATCGTTTTGAAACTGCGGCATGTCGGCACGCTTCAGGAAGAAGTAGCAATAGTTGCCATGGAGGAAAGCGTCCTTGGACGGGCACAGAGCGACGGCAACGGGCAGCATGAGGACGGTAAAAGCGAAGATCATCATCGTTTGCGTGGGCCTAAATCAGCTGCATGAAACAATACTAAAGCGTACCGAAAGGCACGGTGCGTATTGGTAAACACGACGACTTAAGCACAAATTAAAAATACTGATAACCCCGTATCAAAACGTTCGATTTCTAAACGTAATTTGTAAGTAATAGTACTAAACAGACACGATTCCCCGTCCGATTTCTGGGATTGCACGGGCCAAAGATAACAGGCAAAGCTCGATTCTCCCGAGAGCTTGGATTCATCAACACTTCCTTGCGCCCAGAAGATAGCTATCGTCATTCAGCAAGGTCGCGAAGGTGAGTGACAGGGGCAGCTTGAGGCAATCGCGACGCTCATTCCAGCTTGGAAATAATGCGGTTAGGCCACATGGCAGTAATCGTCGTTGCCTGCGGCATATAAACCGATCAGATTTGCTTACCTGCGCTTGTGCAAGATTTCTGGACGCACACTGAATTTCAAGTGGTTGTTGTCCACAACTAGGGCTAGGGAGTCTTCGGCTTCGGATTTCGATTCTGCTTCGATATTAGGTCTTTTTTTTTCTTGGCTTTGGTCGAAATCGCCGAAGGAATCGAAAGTTTTGGATGGTTTACACGGGCTTGCTACAGGAGATACCAACCAATTTTAGACGGGAATTTGGAGGTTTTAACAAAAAATTTACTAAGGTGGCGCCTAGCTGCGGGCCGTATCGACCATGATGATCATCAAAGGTTTTCTGGCCGCTTTCTGTGAACGTTTTGCAGAGCTTCGGCTTCGCTGTTCGGTGCTTTTCGGCTTCGGTCTGCGATTTCAAAATTTAACCTTCGCTTCGGCGACGGTTCCGGACCCGTGGGGTCCCGCGCCCTATCCACAACGCACGTAAAGGGCTCTAGCGTCCAGAAGCTTTTAATAGCCATGATGGGCATGGTTTGCCAGAGAGAAAACGTTGTTGTATGACAGAACTGCAAGCTGCGGTTTCGAGTTTCGTATAGGACGCCGGGTGCAGTGGAGAGCGTCTTCGGCCAACATTTCGACTTTATTTCTGCCTTGGAAAACTTTCTCGTTTCCATGCTTTTTTAGGATTTTTTTACTAGGTCTTGCTAAGGTTCGCTACCTTGTTTACTTCCAAAAAAAAACTATTCACAGCGTCTTCGTAAGCTTGAACAGCAAAGCATTGAGCAAAAGATTCATTATTTAGCCGCTTGAACTGCTGGTCGGTGCGACGCTATCGCGAAACGCACTAGTGATCGCCCGACGATATGGACGAACGAAGAACATGGTCGTGAGTGGGTTAACGACGGTTACGCTGGACAGTCCGAACACCATGAACGCAGACACCTAAATGTTTGCTTGTAACTTAAGCTGGGAACTCTCAGCAATCTAACCCTTCCGGCGGAGGAACCGGTCGCCATGGCTACCATGAAGAAGCCGACGGGGATCACGCATGTGAAAAACGGGGCTACTGCCTAAAAGAGGTTGTCATTACGAGTATGATACGGTACGGCTGACCCACACTGACAAAAGGGTCTTTAGGTGCTGACCAGAAAGTATATGGATTCGCAAAGCGATTTTTCGACCCCCCCCCATGTGAACAGCTCCGAACAGAGGCCCTCCCCCCTCTCTTTGTACACAAAAATTTCGGTCCATTTCGCGCCCATAGGTTCAATGCGTAAATTGCAATCACTGCATGAGAAAAAGCCAAAGCGCTACCACGTTATCGTTGCACATGGTAGTGGCGAAACTGATGTCGAAATTCCAAGTGCGAAATGACTAGCTTGCCTATAGACTCTTTCGTCCCTTCCCCCCCCCCACCCCTCCTCCGCTGAGGTTCACATTCTTGCTGAACAGTCCCTTACCAGTGAGACAAGCGCTCTGTGCACCTCGGCGTTCAACCGCCTCGTGGCGTCCCTTGGGTAACACGTCAATTGGGTAAACGTCAATTGGGTAAACGTCAATTGGGTAAAACTAATTGGGTAAACGTCAATTGGGTAAACGACAATTGGGTAAACGTCAATTGAGTAAACGACAATCGGGTAAATTAATTGGGTAAACGTCAATTGGGTAAAAAATAAATCAAAATCGAAAATCGAAAAATCAACAATTCGGTAAGCAGANATTATTTTAATTGCTTTCTGGTTCTCATCGAGCCATCGGAAAAAGCTGACCATTTCCGCGCCGAATACAAACGGAGGACGAGCAGCTTCGTGCGGCCATTTGGTAGCATTAAGAATGGCGCGGCCCTTGCTGTCGAACTCGGCTGGTGTGTAGTTGAATACAAATGCCATGATACACTCGAAAGAACACCAAAGCACTGGCACTATTATTGCTAACTTGGACGCATGCCTAAACTTAGAACAACAGGTGGGATCATTGCGAAACCGCCACTGATACGCTTCAAGACGCATTATACGTTATCGAAGCTCTAAGCTACAAAGAAGCAAAACATTTTCAAGGAACAGATCCGTTGGAACGAGGACTTACATGTTTTCGCGACAAATGTAGCGGTAGCGAAAATAAAACTGCATGCAGAGGATCACGATGTTGGCATGGACAGCAGTGCAGGCGGCTGCCATACAGACGTAATCGAAGATTCGACTCCATTGTGCGAAGAATCCGTTAGCGAAGAGCAGTGTATAACCACCGCTGACGATGACGATCTGAAATATGCGGATGCCATGAACGTAGCACACAAATGCTTAGTCCAAACGCACAGGCACACAAGGGCAGGCGACGTAGTTACGGCAGTGTCTGAGTCCGTGCGCCGATCACGGTAATGGATGGTCAGGCAGGCGAGGTAGCCGTACCGTACTGACACCACCGTACCGCAACCCGTACCGTCTCAGCCCACCCGTACCTTGCTCAGGACCGTACCAGTACGGTGTGCAGTATGGTACGGACGAGTGCGGGCCGTACTACTACAAAATATCTAGGAACCGAACCCGTAACGTACTCTGCTGTGAATGAACATCGACGTACCGTGCTCCGTACCGTACTAGCACGACGCATACTAACACGGTACGGACCGTAATACGACGGGTGCCAACCTTCGGCGATCACGTGATCACAAACACTGGGTAAAATGTCTCGCTAGGCGTAACCATAGCAAATCTTCATAAAATTTGTCGGTCCTAAGATATCGTTAGTGTCGCATGCGACGAGTATTTTCACTTTTCTCTACTGTCTGTCCTATCTTCTAGTACATGCCATGACGTCGAACTGCAGAAACATTTGTTGAAAGTGACATGGGACCGAATTACCAGTCGATTTTTGTAGTGCGGCTCACCGAGTGTGATGCAGCCATGGCATTTTTCACAACGTTCTGGTGAGGGGATTCCAAAACTCCTTTGTGACCACAGATTTCAAAGCCTTACGGGCTGACCGACGAGCATGATCGAAGCCAGTACGATATCACTGGCGCATGTGATGAGGAACAACGTCTTGTATTTGTCCAGTCCGAAGGACGAATGCTTCTTGATAAGGTAGAGCAAGCATATGTTAAGCACGAGCGCAGTTGCGTGCATTGAAGTGTCGAGCATGCAGTGAACAGATGGTATGTCTAAATTCGGACTTGTTTTCATAGCTGGGGTAAATATCAGACACGGGACGCTAAAAATTCGTAGCCCCCATAACTTTCGGAACTCCATCACGAACGCGCAGTACATGCAAATCTCTTCAATTCCTAATCTTAGGCCTAGGCCTTAAGTTATTGCATAAGCCTGACCGTTCCTACTTGTGGGGTGCCAAAGCATAAAAATGTCCGAAACGTATGTGGAAAATAGGGCACTTCTTTTGGGGGGACACCGAAAGTTATGGTAGTGATTCCGAAGAACAGTGCTAGAGAACATATCAGGCATTTAATCTTTTAGGTAACTCACCGAACATTGCGCAAGACGAGCGTCGAACAATGGCGTGTTTTCGCAAAGGGTCTCTTTCAATAACAGCCCGTAGATCGCACCTCAGCTTTGCTACCTTCGTAACAGAATGGCCGACTTAAGCAAGCAGCTGTGCTTATGAGCATGAATGCCCACACGTAGAAAGGGAGCAGAAATCGCAGTATTGTAGCAAAATTACCTGTTTTCATTCGTTTTACTTTGCCCTATGAGCTTGATGCTTAAATTCCGGTAGAGGTGAGTAAGCGTTGCAAAATTGTAGCAAAACTACCCACTTTCTTCCGTTTTACTTTGCGCCCTTGCACCGTGAACTGCGCAGACAGCCGCCCATCCTTTCTTCATTCTCGACTCTGGTTTCGGGACGCTACGTACTTGCACAGATGACTAAGCCGGCAATTAAAGCATTAGACGTCCGCTATCCATTTTCAGCTCGGAGATCGTCCTTTTATTTGGCGCTACCGAAGCTTGAGCTGCGTTGGCGTGCCGAAGATACAACTTTTGGTCGATCACAAGACTAAATGACCAAAGCAGGATGACTACGAGTTCCTCATCCAAATTCGTCTGTTATTTCGTTGCACTAGTGAATATTTGCTTTCATGGATCTGCGAAGATCCTGGTCCACAAACTGAGAGGAGTCGCTATCGCGATCGGGGCTGCTATTTTGAGAACAGTCCAGAAATTTGCTCAAGCACTCTTAAAGATACGCAACGAACATTCCGATGAAGGACCTTCCCGGTCGGCGAGCCTTGGCTTGACACTCGGCCCAGGAACTAAGGCCCGGATCGGCGGGTTTCTTAAACGTGGCCCCAATGCCTCGTCATGGACGGTCTAAGTTCCTGCGAAACCCATGGTAGCGTCGCTATGCGCGCGTGTGCGCGAAACAAATTCCCGGAAAAGTATTTCTTCCTAACAAAAGTCTTTTTCATCAATTTTTTTGAAGTGTCACCGAACTCATTACATGTCTGAAGTACCACGTTATCGTGAGACGGCGCGTTTATGCGACGTGGAGCAAAAAAGTTTTTGGCGATATTTAAAAAAAATTAAATTTAAAAAAAATATCAACCCAAATTCCCTGTGCGACTGAGAATAAGTCTAGGAATGTTAAAAGATCAAAAACTGGGGAAATTAGTGCATTTCGCTCGCCGACTGCGCTTAGCTGATGGGCAGCACGGCCTTTTTTGTGCCTAAGTCTAAGCTTAAAGTTGCTTATCCCTGCTTACTTGCCTCTCTTCCTCCCCGACGCCCAGCAGACCCTGCAAGCCATCATTTGTCTCAGCGTGTGGGCGTCTCGTGGACGTTATCCGACTATTTAAGTGTCAAGATCCTATGCAAATCTCTAGTGCTGATTCACTATATATAGCTGTGATTCAATGCAATAAATGAGTTACGACTCAGCCTTGTGCTCTAGTAAGCCAGCTAGTTCTCTAAGCTTTGGTTGTGACTAGCTTATACAACAGTTGGCGATCAGGCCGAACGAATAGCTTACGGAACTGAGCGGAGCTTAGCTTCCATAGCGTTTCAAGTGAAACTTGCGGTGTCTCGTTCCGATCACTCAAGTCGCTAACTTCTTAGTGCGGACGCGCTTTGAGGGGAGAGACAGGAGTCTGTACGTGCCAGTAGAGCACTAGTGAAACCTACGAGGGAAGCGAAGCCTACGCAACTATGTCGGACCTTACGGGAACGGCAAATGAGCGCACCCAGAACGAGACGTCTTCCAGGTCGAATTCTCGTTATTCCATTCTGGCAGGTGAAGCTGCAAACCAGGCACCAGCCCAGGTAATCACTGGTAAGCTGGTGGGACCTTTCGATCCAAAGGTGACCTCATGGGACCTGTACGAACAAATGATGCGTTACCAGATGGAACTGCGAGGATTGACGGACGAGAAGACTAAGAAACTGGTAGTTGTAACCGAGATTGGTCTGAAGGCCTACGGTGAACTGATCAATGCCTTGGAGGGGAAGGACCTCAAGGATGTGGAAACTGCTGATGAACTACTGAAGCTTCTGGGAAAACGGTTCAAGCCAAGGAAGCTGCTAATAGCAGAGCGTCACAGGGTGATGTCGCTGAAGCAAGAGGCGGGCCAGTCTCTAGCTGAATTCTACTCTCGCATACAGGAAGGCGCAAACGCTTGCGAACTGAAGACAGAATTTCGCGACATTCTGGTGGTGCAAGTATTCGTGAGGGGAATACGTTGCGAACGTACACGTGTGCATCTGCTTCAGGAAGAGAAACTGACACCGACACAGGCACTTGAGAAAGCTCAGGTGATGGAAATGGCTGAAGCCGAAGGTCACGGCATGACGAGTGGTCCCGGGCACATGGAAGTGCATAAGGCTACCGCCTCTAGGAAGGGGAGTAAGCGACCGTCGTCAGGTTCCTGCAAACATTGTGGGGAACGGGGCCATAACTCGGGTCAGTGTAAATTCCGTGATGCAGAGTGCCACTACTGCATGGAAATCCCTGAGTACCCGATGCCGCGCCCAGAAGAGGTGTTTCAGGCATTGAATGGTGGTGAGCTGTTCACAAAATTGGACCTAAAAACGCATACGGCCAGTTGCCTCTCGATGAAGCCTCCAAGAAGCTGTGCACTCTTATCACGCATAAGGGTTTGTTCCGCGTTAATCGCCTACCACAAGGTACGGCGTCGGCACCAGCGATTTTCCAGAAATTCATGGACGAAATCCTGGCTGGTATCGAAGGAGTAGTGGTATATTTTGACGATATCACTGTGACGGGATCAAACACAGCCGAGCATCTGAGAAACCTAGAAGCGGTTCTCAGGCGTCTGAAACAGTATGGACTTAGGCTTCAGAAGGAGAAGTGTGAATTTCTCAAGAAGGAACTGGTACTGCTGGGCCATGTGTTTAGCGCTCAGGGCGTTAAAGCAGATCCTAAGAAGATCGACGCGATAGTGCATATGCCTTCGCCTCAGAATCTTAAGGAACTTGAAAGCTTCTTAGGGATGGTCCAGTATCATGGCAAGTTCTTGCCTCACCTAGCAACAATTGTGGCTCCACTAAATGAACTTAAGCGCAAAGACGTGGCTTGGAAGTGGACTAAGAAACATGAAGAAGCGGTCAAGTTGGTCAAGGAAGCACTGACATCAGCTGACATTCTCGCTCATTATGATCCTTCGGAAGAGGTCGTATTGGCTACTGACGCATCCGACTACGGGCTTGGTGCGGTTTTGTTCCACCGCTATAAGGACAAAACAGAGCGGGTAATCAGCTATGCGTCGCGTACCCTAAACTCCGCCGAACGTAACTACGCACAGATTGAGAAGGAGGGTCTCGGTCTTGTTTGGGGAGTTGAGAAGTTCAATGAATTTCTGTACGGACGGAAGTTTACGTTGCTTACTGACCATCAGCCACTAGTAAAAATATTCCGACCTAAGCACAACATGCCTGTTGTTGCGACTAAGCGTCTCCACCGCTGGGGACTCAGACTAATGAAGTACACCTTTGACATTGAGTACGTTCCCACTCAGAAATTCGGAAACGCTGATGGATTGTCACGTTTGCCAAAACCTGGAGTGGAGAACAGTCGCAGTCTTGATAAGACTCATCTGGTAGTACATGCACTGGAAAGCCTAGCAGCAGAAAACCTGCCTATAACGGTAGAGGTAGTTGCTAATGAAACCTGCAAAGACTTAGATCTCCAACGGGTGACTAAGTGGGTTCAGCATGGGTTTCCAGAGCACTGTGAAAACACGAACCTTCTTCCGTTTTGGCGCCGGCGCACTGGTCTTACGTACAAATTCGGTTGTTTGTGGACAGATAACCAGGTAGTAGTGCCTAAGACTCTCCGACCGACTGTCATGTCGATGCTGCACGAAGCGCATGTGGGCATTAATCGCATGCAAGCCGTCGCTAGAATGCATGTGTGGTTTCCGGGCATCGACGAACAGATAAAGGAAACCGCTAAGGCATGCGAGATTTGTGCTAAAGTGGGGCCGGACATGCGTCGCATCCCCTGCATCCCTGGGAAATCCCTGACCGTGTATGGCAGCGCATCCACATCGACTTTTGTGGGCCTGTCTTTGGTGCGATGTGGCTCGTTATTGTGGACGCAAAGAGCAAGTGGCCAGAGGTCTGCCGCATGGGCTCGATCACAAGTGAGCGCACAATTGAGAAGCTACTAGAAGTTTTCTCTCGACACGGTTTAGCGGAGAAAATAGTCTCTGATAACGGTCCAACGTTTACGTCAGCCGAATTCAAAGTTTTCTGCACAAAGCGAGGTATCGAGCATGTGTTAACTCCTCCGTACCATCCTCGCTCTAATGGCTTAGCGGAGCGCTTTGTACAGACCTTCAAGAAAGGCGTGCAGAAGTTAGTCGATAGCGGCTATAAGGTGGATAGAGCGGTATGTGAGTTCTTGTTCCAATACAGAATCACCCCTCATCCTGCCACTGGTATTCCGCCATGCGTAAGTCTTGCC
>JNEY01000692.1:44453-55872 GCA_020875895.1 Aphelenchus avenae | reverse complement strand
CTCTGGAGACAGAGCCTTCATCGGCAGAACCCCACCTGACTTATAAAAAAGGACAGCGAAAATAATGACAACGACGTCCTATAGAACTGCTGGTTATATGCGGGGTCTACCAAAACAACAAATTTCTACAAAAAAATATAGAAAATATTCCTTGACTTTAGCGTGTGGATGCAGAAAGAGCATGGTTGACATGCCGTAGAATCCTGTTTGGAACTTACTCCTACGCCTAGGTACATATCCAGAGGAAACGAAAGAAAGTTCCTCCAAAACTAAGAAAGTGCAAAAGTAAATTTGATCCATTTGGCGGTGAAAATGCATAGTAACGCAGTGTGTTATGCGAAGAGGCGATTCTCTGCGATATCTTGGAAAATTTGCGCTTTGGACTGCCAAATTTTCGCCTGAAGCCTCTAAGACGGGCAGGACATTCAGTAAGTCACCTGCGGAGGGCTAAAAGCGTCGTCTGGCGAGGAAAGTTCTTACGACTCTATTGGGTCAGACATTTGTGCACATTCCATGCCGCTTGTTCACGGGTTGATCGATCGGGTTTACACATAAATGGAGACGCAAACACATGAGAAAAGGTTTCCCGCACCTGAACTCAATGACTCATAATGCTACCGGGTGGGTCTAAGACAAGATCTAAGTCGTCGTTAATCGCGACCGATTAATAGCGACAGGTGACTGTGACAAAAACCACTGCGAGAGCGCGCAAGCAATCGTCAAAAGGTCGATAGGGGCACACGGAGGGCACAACAGCGGAGGGAGCGCTGCTTGCCGAGGCCACACTAATTCGACGGCGGGCGAGATTGAGGGCTGATAAGCGGTGAAGGTCGATTAATGAGTGTGTATATTCGCCGCTGTCGCGAGAACGTTCCGGAGGGATGCTCGAGGTTCGAGGAACACTGAAAAGAACAAAGTGCGAAACCGTTTTGCTTAAGGTGTTTGTGCATCGATGCAGTCCAAACAAGCTTAAGACTGAAACTTCTGGTACATATGCGCGGTTTCGGACTAAATGTGGCTAAATTTTGGAATCAGAGCAGGACAGAAGATGAAATTAGGTGCTCTTCTAAAGTGCACTGGAGGTTAAGCAAAATATTTTCGGCGAAAGGGCTAGCGTTTCGACGCAGTCCGAGCTGGCGTTAGACCTTGGATTGCTAACTGCGGCTAGGGAGCTAAGAGCGGAAGCGCTTTGCAAGCGCTATTATTCACTGGAAGAAAAGTGAATACTGAAGCGCGCACGGCCAGCTTAACGATAACTTTAAGCCACACTTTAGAATTGTCCCTATTTTCCGCCTACCTTAACGACCCTTCCTACCTTCTATGAGCCCCTACAGTTAGAAAGCTACTCTAGCAGACGCCAGACGCCAGACGCTATAGAAGGCATATGTTTGCACCTGTATCTCGAAGGCAAGTTCATGTAGCCCACTACCTAGCAACCTAACGGATCTGACAGGCGAGGTGAGCAGCGTGAGTCGCGCAGTTTCAGCTAACCGAAAGTGAAAAACGAGCATGATGAGGTAAAGTGGTTGAGGGCAAGAGACGTCAACGCCTAAGTACAGTCTTTCACTAACTACGCCGGCCATAAAAACTGGATCGCACAAGAGCGAAAGGGTACTCGCCCAAGACTCGCGACGATGGAACTACTGCGGTCATCCAGCACGTTCTCGAAAACAATGCCCACAAGACGAGTGGGGCCGCCGTCCGTCTGACGGATGCCATCATCCTTGCGCCATTCAGCGACAATCACATGCGCAAAGGTCGAGAGTCTCTCTCGGGCGGAGAAACGCATCAGTGCCGTGGCACACCTTTCGCCCCGGCGCATGCCCGGAAATACCGACGCGCCGCCTTGACCCGGTCGATGACCGGTGGCCGCCACCTTACCGGCGGCCGGTGGCAACTGTGGAAATGTGGCTGTAAAATACGGCGCGTCGTTTGGCGCGCCATACCGCGCCACCCATTAAGGCCCCACCTCATCAGTGGGCGGAGCAGGGCCACCAGAGAATGGCGATCGTTTCGAGCGACGGGGCGCACCTGAAGAATCCTCCAGGTCGTCGCTCGAGCGTCGTGCAACAAAAGCGGTGGGTAATTAACGGCGGATTTCGCATGGAAATTTGATGACGCCGTGGATGACATGTGGGAGCATGTGAGGCCGTAAATCGTGGCATCCTCTAGGTCCGAATGGAAGTCAATCGTTCTGAAAAGGAGAGCAAAGGGTATTAACCAAGGCTCTTACTCATTGGATCGACGCACTCCACTAAACTGTACGTGCATCTTTCAAGCAAAACCTTACGGTCCAGTCTTAGCCCAAAAAAACGTCGAAGGCTCTGTTGGCAGAAACAGCTCGAAGTTTTAAAGAAGAACCACGAGTGAAAATTTTTACGCTAGGAGAAATTTCTCTTCTAGCGAAACAACTCGAATCTTACAGGGTAAGTCTCTCACTGTGTTGTCACCCTTCAGGAAGACACGCGAGTGACTACAACCGACTTCAGTACTAGTAGAAGGTAAGGGTGCGTGGCCCTCATAGACGCCTATCATGACTGACAAGTGTGACGGTAGCACAGTCAGCGGCAATTAAGATCCCGTAAGGCGAAAAGATGACAAGTGAGTTTTACATCTTACGCAATTTCGCGATTGCGAGGGAAGAAGCCAGCTGAGAGACGAGAGCAGCATTGTCAAACTGTGCTTCGAACGATTCTTTGCGAACCGTGCGGCACACCTCTGGGTATTGCGCATATTCGCTGCCTGTTTTGGTTTTAACTGACTTTTCTGATGTCATGCTAACCATCGGGAGCATGATTTCGTCATTTGCACGCGGGTCTGTTTGCCGGTTCGCAGCGTTTGATGAGCCAATTGTTCGCAGCCATGTCGCGAACGCGATGACCGAACTAATTATGCGGCCGAGAGGATCAGCCCTTCGCGGTCCGTTTTGATGCGGGTCATCACGTTTCCGCTCTTGGAGCAAGGATTAATGCTTCTCTCGTACAGGTAGAATCCAGGGCCATATTTAGCGGAGGGGTAGGGGTGCTGATTTCAGGCCATTTTGACCCCTTTTAGGAGTCCGGCCCCTATACTGGTATCCTAAATACCGCCCTGGTACAGGCCGGTGTCGGGGTCGGGCGCCCGTTTGGGTTAGGAACCGATTCCTTTACGATCGTGATTCCCAAAGAACGTCTGGTAGACGCTGATTTCGCTTCTCAGACACTTTGCAAATAAAATTGCGTATGCATATGGAGAAAGGTACCGGACTTTCAACAAATTCCAATACCACTAGAACGACCGGTATTCGTTGCTGATTCCGATCACCGTCCAGCCATGACCGGTGCGTACTAGTCTATCCCTAAATTACAAGCCCAGCAGTTTTAAACAAAACACGCTAGCTATACGCGGAGCAGTACGGCACAGCGTGCGCAATGTGCTAGCGTCAAATTCGACTGTGCTCCACACTATATTACGCAACTGTCGGTCCCTCATGACTCAAAGGACGAAGCTGCGTTTCGGAAAAAATAAAGTGCGAAGCGATAATAATGGCATAAAATCGGGAGGAATTATCTGGTCGAAAATGAAAACAAAAAAAAAACAAGTAATGCTGACATTGCTCCGCGACCTCATGTGCCCCATGACGTTCCACATATATTATCATTGCGCTTTTAGCAAAGCTTCAAACCTTTCCACTTCAGCATTGGCCTCACCGTAAAAACCTCTTGCCCGAAATCGGGTTTTCTTAACGAAAGCCGTTACCGAAATATTAAGAGATTAGCTTTCGCTAGTGGCACTTTTTTTGTTTTATGGGTTTCAGTGGTCTCGAAAGCGCAGAAATAGACAGCATTTCGTCTGCGGGTACACCGTAGAAGCAGAGACGCACAAGCATACTCATTTCGGTGGCATCACGCCCAAGTTAACCTTTACCTAAACCAGTCTGAGACTGGACTCACACTGACCTTGCTCTCCGACGTGCCGTGGCTCTTATCTACCTCTCCGGGATGAACCTCTTAACTTTCCCTCTTCTTCCCACTTCCCCACCGCTGACCTTCACCGGTCCAGACGCACAGGGACGCGCCTTTCTCGGCGCGCATTCTTTGCCAAAGACGACGACGCGGATGCGCGGCTCGACCTTGGCTCGCGCCTTTGTCCGCAAGCAAACGCATACAAAACGTGCCGGCACGGACACGCTTGAAGGGCCACAAGGTGCGCAATTGACGCGCCCGCACGGCGAGCACCGGTAATGTCCTCGTCAGGACGCGACAAGGGACCCTAAGGACCTTGTGCGGAATATTCAAATGTGCCGTAAATGGAAAAAAGACGACGGTATTCATATGTTAAATGAAAAAATTGCCCGGGCAACAGTGTAGACAGGACCTAAGGACGCGCGCTCAAAGCCTTCAACCTTAAACTATGAAGCACACCTGTTCGGCCCGAATTTGCCGAAAGCCTGTACTTAATGGAACGACTCGTATGTTACAAAATGTAGCACAGGTGCGTGCAGATACTTTGAAGCCCGAACCTACATATGTTCACCGTGGAGCAAAGGATCTCCGTAGTGACGTTCGGGACTGCTGAAGGTGGCAAATGAAAATGTGTATGTAAGTGTGCAATAAATATCGAAAAATTGCGAGGAAGTAAAACCAAAATTCCTCTTCATTTATGGGCGTGATTTCCGGAAGCCACGATCGAGGTTTCCTGGAATTTCCTATGTATTAATTTTTAGCTGAAAATCTAGCCCCCTGAAGACGATTCCGCAGATATTTTTCTAAATTTATCAAAAATTTGGTAGCGGCGATGCTTGCGGCATGCCATCGATGATTTTTCGGCGAGCGTTGTCGAACGTCGATACCGATATACCGAGGCCTAGGCACTCGATACTCCGAGACCAAGCCCTAGTCCCCGTTGGCCGCCCAACCTAGTCTATTTTCATGAGATTCCGGACCGAAACAAAAAAGGAGCGTGCGCGATTACATTCTTGCTTTAGGCTGAGCTTCCAAAATGCGGACAGATCGGCACCAGTCTGACATAAAGAGATTTCGCTTTCACCGTCGGCCTTGGCCGTCAAGGTGGTTCAAACTTGTCCATATCCGCGCCGCGCGGATGCGACCTTTGAAGCATCACTTAAGCGACGCACTCCTTGGTCAGCGAAAGCACCGCCAGGACAAAAGGAGAAACTTGCGTCTTTGCATAAACGTCTCAAGGAGAAGTGGCTCGACGACGGTGGCGGACGATCGTGAAAAGTCAATTAGCAAGCGCAACTCGCACTGAATGGGCGCATCCAAGCCGCCTTGCAGACTGTTATTCCACGCGTGAGAACTATCAAGTCGGGGGGGGGGGGGGTGTTTCCGTTACATAATAATGTTTACAAGCATACACTAGCACGGCAACAAAGGCGGTAATAGACTTTGGGCGCCAGGGTTGGCATCCGGGACATAAGTTCGAGTCTGACCCGAGCCCCTCCCGCATTAACCGTTACACTTGAACTTCGCGATTTTATTTAGTATAAAATTTACTGTGACTATTGGTTTTTTTATCATGCTTTTTAGCTCCTCTAAACAACAACCTTGCTTCCCGACGTGCCGTGGCTCTTATCTACTCTCCGGGACGGACCTCTTAAGAGCAGATAAAAAAGGCCCGCCGCAGGCAACAACAACGAAATTTTAGTCGAAAATATGATAAATTTAGCAAAATTTCGGCCGTCGGCACCTCGCGACGGGCCATTTTATCTAGTGCTTAGTGTTAGGTAACGCTTGACCCAGACCCCCTCCCCCATAATACCGTGTAACACGGGTCCGACACCACCCACTGTAACCGTTACATATTTTCTCGACGTTCACTGAATACGGCCGTAGAGTCACTAGCTATTTCCTTATCGATGGCGCCGACTGTACATTCTTGTGGTGGTCCATTATGGCCCGGAAAAATAACAACGCAAAAATGCCCGCTGTAGTTATGCGTTTTAAGCCTATGGTCTAGGGAAGGCGGGCGCTTAAGGCGGTCAATGTCCGTTTTTGGGGGCAACCCCTATTTTTACGTTATGAGGGGGTCAACCCATGTGTATTGTGTCGTACGGGTGAGGGGCAACAACTATACATGGAGGGCACCGAATACGAGGGCACCCCGTCCTCCCATACGGCACAATGGAGGGCGTGGGTCTCGGACGGCGTGACGTCACGCTAAACACTGGATAACGCCTTAAGGCGTTAGCTGACGAAACGTTGTCTGATCTGATTGACGAAATTTTCACTATATTTATCAAATTCTTGGCAAATTTCATTGGTATCACCTCCGGCGGGCCATATTTTGGATTTTGACCCAAGCACTACATTTTCCTCTCGTAGCTTTTCCTCAGAAGACCAATCTTTGGCGTGTGTTTCGTGTCCTTCCCCTCCTCAGTTGGTCCAATCTTGCTATCGGAAGCCCTTTGTTTCACCCTTCATCGATGCTGGCAGCTTAGCACTCCGGCTTACCACTATTTACGGGTGGACCTCGTCGGGCGGCGGCTTACAAGCCGGTTCAGGCGCGGCGGCCACTACAAATAAACAAACAGGAGTGCATCGCACTCGGTGACCCTTCAAATGGAGGTCAAGCGACTCGCGGTAGCGGGATACCGACGCAGTTGAAGACTCTACAAAGCGGTAGAAAGTTTATCAGGGAAGAGGTGCCTACGAAGCTCAGTGACGGTCGTAACTGGGCAGCTCAAGTTTACTGGGCAATCTTGCTTGACTTCACGAAAAACAGCAGCAATTAAACGGGCCTTTCGCAAATGACTGAATCCTAGTGCAGGAAAATCGTTCTACGAAAAATCACCCCGAAATACGCTTGTCTAGTAGGAAGGAGATTTTCCAAAATTACAAAACAAAAGCAAATCCGACAAAAGCATACTGTTGTACTGCTCTATGCTAGTCCTAGAGGCACTGGATCATGTCTGTAGAGCATTTAGTTTCGCGAGGCTCGGATAGGGCTACTAGGCATCGACAAGAATTGATACTGGTCGAGTTTCGCCGACGAAACTCGTGGGCAGTCTATGCGGAACACCCTCATCTGGCAGTAAAACGACGGCAGTTCCCTCTTCTTTTTCTGCAGATAACGCCGCAAAATGTGCCCAAAGTAGAACGTAGCTCTATCATACACGGAAAGTGAGAAATTCTGCGGATAATACGTTTCGGATCTTTTGATGGCCCTCGCCCGGTTGCAACCTGTCATGCTCTGCATTCACCTTACCTGAATTAGCGGGTATTTTATAGTCCTCTTGTGTTAGCCTGAGAATATCAGGCTCTTTTTGCGGCATGTAAGCGTGAATATGGCGAATATGACTACTGCGATGCATTTTCAATGCTCGCATTTTGCTATTTTCAAGGCCATTCTTCGGAGCAAAGTACGGACATGAACGAACCGAGCAGACGCTTCGATCGCGCAAGGATTCTCACCCGAGATGAATAGAATGAGCAAATTGGCAATAGATTAAAACGCGTCGGAAGCGCGATGAGTTCCTTGTGACGGGAGAAAATTAGCCAAATTGGAGTCAATGGGGCAACCCGCCGGCGGTCAAGGTTGCCGTCGGGGCGCGAAAGCCAGCGGAAGGCAATAAGGAGGAAGCGTTAGCGGACAATGGCCGACGACAAAAAGGAAATCATGCAATATGCGGGTTAAAGAGGTCGCCGAAAGGCGGCAGATCCTGACCAGAAGAGGCTCCACGAAGAGCTAGCCTAAAGGGTTCAAAAGTGCCTTCGAGTTGATCAACTTGAGAACTGATTGGGAAGGACAACTTGTGTGGCATACAAACCCGAAAGACTGGTACAGAGCGAAGAGAATCCGCTCTCCGTTAAGTCTTATTTGCCGTTGATAGAGTCCCGTCATCACCTCAACACTTTGCTGAATCATGTCATCACATGTTGACATGTCATGTCAATCACGTCATCCACAACAGTAATCCACACTCTAGTTGAATTGAATCCCAAGCCCTGTGAAGAATACTGGCACAGAAGTACCGACGTATTGTCGTGACTTCCATGTCAATCTCTAATTCATGTCAACTTCCGCATTCAATGGGGGCAAGCACGAGTAATAACACGAGCGAAGAGTTAAATACAAATAATCAAGGTGACATCAGTACCCTCCCGCGGTTCCTACAGAACTAGCTCATCTGAAGGAGGGTGAGGGGGGGGGGGTAAACAAGCGCCATTTAAACGTCCTGCAAAAGTTCCTAGAAACGTAAGCCGTACGATCCAGTGCCATAGAGCTTTAAGACACGTAGAGACCCATATTCTCCAGTGATCGCAAGCGGTGATGAGAGAAAACGGGGTCACTTCCGGTTCAGCCGGAGGTTCAAGCAGCCCGCAACGCACCGGAACGCGGCCGGTTCGGTAAGCGGACGATGCGCTCTACTCGTTCCGATCCGCGTCCCATTCAGTGGTTAGCGGCGGTCAGCAAGAAGGAACGCGCACCTCCTTATCGGGCAAAGCAAACAAGTCGTCGATCTAAACCGACTGAACGCTTTCTCTCAGAGGTCACTAGCAGAGAACATGATAGTATGCAGTGGAAGTAAGAAGGCTCTGATGGCATGAATCGGCTCGTGGTCGACTCCGGCCGTGCCGCGAGCCGAGCCATGCCAATTCCTGGCGTACCGTTAAGCATAGCCGACAGAAGGTACCGTTATAAGACCGTTAATTACGACAATGTCTTTAACCTTGAAGGAGCCGTGCTATGCGTCGTTGTTCTTTGTGAATCGAAGCTCGTTTACGGAGCTACCATCGCGTGATAGCGCGTAAGAGGCATTCAAAATTACCACAAATGATACCCTACCCGTAAGCGTCTGCACGTCCGTACCTTATTCTCTGAGAAGTCCCCTCCCTCTATTATACCTCCCTCTTGTCTAATAGGCTCCTCTCCGCGAAATTCACAGCCTGGGGGTATGTGTGCTTTCAGTGGAACGTCATTTTTGAGCAACGGTGAAGCATGAATTTTAAGACAGACGCTGAGTCATATGGACATGGAAAAGTTAGGAGCACAAAATTTTTGAGACTTTCAGGAATTAGGTAACGAAAAATAAACTCCATGGGCGGTTTTTTTTTAGAGAAAATACGGAACCGTGATCACAGTTTTCTATACGATAACTGTGGTTTCTGTGTGTCGGAATGTGGAATTCTTGTTGCTCAAAAGGCGCTACAAAACTCCATGGTTGATGCAATTCATCGACTGAACCAAAAGACAATTATGAAAACAACTGGACGAAAGAAATTACTGGGGACATTTCTTCGTTTGTTCCGCAGCTTCATTTCTTCCGAGATAGCCTTGCAGTGCTTCGGATGGTCGTGAAGCGTCCATCGATCTCGACAACGATCCCGCTGCTCTTGGATGCATAACGCGTTGTGTTGCCATCGACGTCGACTGTGTACTCGCTTTCATCAAGGACAAGCTTGTCGCCATCTTGCAGGACCTTCATGCGGAAAGTCAACTCGCGTCCGGAGTTCTTGAGCAGCTGAAAGCGGAATTTTAATGGATTCTCTTAGAGTTTTTTCGCAGAAATCGCGTTATTTTGCTTAGGACGGGCATTATAAATTTAGCATAACTTAGAATTGATCATCAGGCATCCTATACCAGGTTCATGAGTTACAATGCTTACCTCAATAATCTTCAGGCCGAACGACCCGGAAAAGCGATGCATAGAGAAGTCGAGTATCAGTGCCTGCCGGACGAGAAGATGCGGAAGTGTTGCGCAGTTGCGGACGAACTCCTCGACGGAACAGTTCATGATCCGAGTTGGAGTTAAACGCAAATCGAGCACTGAGATGCCTTCAAGTTCGCGCGCGCACTCCGGCTGAAGAAATGACCGGCTGAACTGACGAAAGGCGTCGTCGTCGAGGCGCAACCACTTCATTCCGACAAAGTTGCTCGTAAAGGTGTCCGAATCGCCTTCATTGTCCAAGCCACGCGCGCTGAACAGGGTCACGTCATGCGCGTATTTCAGCGAAGGAGGCGCCTCGAAGATGACCCCGACACCGGGCATACTCCACGTGTTGTCATTGAAAGTCACACTGAGAACAGCATGTGATCCGACGGCTACGGCGACTTCGCGACACGCGGCCGCAAGCGATGTCTGATTGCCGTGGTCGTACGGGAAGCTTTGACTTTCACGGATCGTCATGTCGATGTACTCGATATAGGTGGTTTTGAAGGAAACCATGAAGTTGTGACGGCGTGCGAGCTCTTCGGCAAATTTTACGGTGAGGCGCAGAAAACGCGCTCCTGCAATCTTGGCGAGCACAAGGGTTTTGTAGTCGGCATAGTGGAGCACCTGGAGAATCAACTCCGTCGGCAGCAACATTTCGAGTAAAGAAGTAACCGCGTGTTGAGGCCGCCAATGCTTAGAAATTGAGCAGGCTTTATATTAGCGTCGCGTTGCTCAGCGGTTACTAACGTTTCGCAAACGTACGATGTTCTTGCATTCACGGAATCACGCACTCGTGTTCTGCCTCACTGAATATGCCGTCAAAGACCGTTGGCTGTTGAGGTGAACAAGGACGCATCAAAACAAATTTCGTTAGCGACCATACAAACGCTACCGCAAATTTCACGAGAAATGTTCCACAGCCCTAACAGGTACCACTTGACCTTCATTGCAGTTGAGAAAACAATTATGGTTAACTGGCTTCCGCAGTTTGTGAAATTCGCTGATCACCGAATTTTATGCGAGACGTTGGTATTTTTAGCGGAAATTAGCTATGGCGGCATATCTACGCATGTTGGCTTCATACGGTTGCTAAAATAACAATAAAATATCACTGGTAATACACCCATTCTTGATTTTTTTGGCTTAGACATATACACACGTCCAATATTTTTCTTCATCAAAGAGCCAACTTACTCTGTCGGTTATCGATGGTGGACAAAAGTAAACGGGACTTGGCCTAAGTCCATTCGGTAAATCCCCATTGAGCGAACACAGGGCTGAAAGTCGCCTCTGGTACTGATATGGCGCTGCGTACCAAGTGTCGACCGTTGTTTGAAAGTGCATACGCACCGCAATCGTAAATAGTGATGCCCATCTACATGCTTGTCTGTAGTTTTCTTCGACGCGATACAACTGGCGACCTGCTAGGTTTGTTTTCGCGCTTTGTAGTCACTGGCGAAGCCGGCCTCAGTTCGACGCTCTCATCTGATCGGATGCAGTACAAAGCCACCGCCACCGAAACCCACTAATTGTTTCCCCTATCCTGCAACCGACACCCCTTCCTTCCCGCCCCGACGAACGGATCCCATAACCGCCACTGCGGCTGAGCGAAAGGGACCGAAAAAATTTACCTTCGCTTCGGCATCGGTTCCTGACCCGAGAGGCGCCAGTCTTAATCGGTACAGATCCAGCCCTGGTAGGCGTTGTATGCGTGAACGAGCCTTCTTTTTTATTTCAAGGCAACACGACGGCAGTAGTAAAGTT
>JNEY01000692.1:0-39922 GCA_020875895.1 Aphelenchus avenae | reverse complement strand
GGTCGACCCCTTTTTAGGGGGTCAAAAGGGGCTTCAGCCAAAACAAATATAAACTCGTTTAATAGCTTTCGGAGGGCTATCAAATCATACCAAACTCGAGGGGATTGCGAACAAAAAAGTAGCGGACCCCAGAGCCGTTTAGGGTTGTATGGATAAGCCGCAATCTGCCCATTTACGGATTCTCAATATCGCTCACAATGTTCTTTCTTGTTTTGAGTAAAAACCTGTTGATGAACGATGCTTTGATGGGCCCAGAAAATAGAAGAAAAAACTCAAGTGGGCCAAGACCTGGCCAGGGACCGAGACCCGAGACTTACCCCCCCCCCCTTGACCCGAGACTAAAACGAGACCCGAGACCGCCTGCTGCATTCGCAAGTGCCGAAGCACTTTTCATGCATGCACAAGTTTGCTTTCTAGTGAAAAATACTCCTTAAGGTTTAGGCGTTCGTAGACGGATTAGTAACATTACCAAGCCCGAAAATATTACGAAATTGCCGGACTTCCTTTCGGCTGGCGGCCATAATTATAGTGGAAGATTTCAGGTCGTTGCTGTCACGTCCCTGACCTACGTTTTGTCATCGTCTTTTGTAAGCATGTTCTTCGAGGCGAGAACGCTGCTTGCTTACCGCCGGCTTGGACTGCTAAAGCGCAAGCAGCGCGTACACGATTTCCATCTGCTTGGTAAGGCAAAAATGCTAGGACTCGGTGCCGGTCGCGTCCCGTACTGCCCTGCCGTTTTACGGAACAATAATGTAGGGATCCCAAAAAAATCAGTGTTTCATCAAAGCCGTCTCTGCAACGACCTTGAAGCAGAGGCCCTGTCCGGCCAGCGTCACGTGGTATGGGCCCGGCCAAGGCGGGAACGCTGAAGGCCTGTCCGGGGCTAGGGCCGAGTTCACAGCGCTTGTTCTCGATGCAAAAAAAAGTGTGGAACGCTTTTTTTGATAATGCGGAAAGGTAACGGGCTCGGGAGGTCTTACAATGAGTAAGGATTCGCTCTCGTAAGCATTACGGGCCGCATCGCACTGGCCGTACTACGGAACGGCAGTACGGTACGGATATGTGAACAGTACGGCAGTACGATACGGCATCGGTTTCCTAGTATTTTATGGCGAGTACGGGGTACCGTACTAATACCGTACCCGTACTGTGTGCGGTGTCCTAGAGATAGGGACTGGTCACCCATACCGTAGCCGTACCCGTATTTTACGGCTACGGATACGGGTACGGCACATAGTACGGTACGGATCCCTATCTCTACGATATGGCGGGGGTCAGTACGTTACGCAAGGGGGGCGGGTCAGCACGGTACGGTTGGGGTTTGTCAATGTTTTCTAATTACTTGACGGAATCCTGTACAAAAGCCCATTGACGAAGCCTACGCCAGCATTCACATACCGTCGACTTCAACGTTTTCCTTCAGTCTTCGCGCTTACGCAGTTGGTCTCTCAAGTCGGCTACACCTTCTACTTCTCGCTGCTCTGCCTGGCCAGTGCCTCGTCCAATCGATGGATCAATGGCGTCCTGCAGACGTTCAGTCCATTTCTAATCTCCTTCACGAGCTTGAACGGTCCGATTTGTCTCTTCATGAGTAGGTACGTTCACCAGCAGCCGTGCAATTTTCGTCAACGTTCGCGTTTAGCAGTCTACTGAGGCAGTGCTATATGGACCAGTATATCTCATTCATTGTGACGCTTACGGGGCAAGGCTCCAGCTCCGCGTTCACTTCCGTTCAGCCTATGCAGTCTCACTGAACTAACAGTGCCATTCGACATAAATAGCTACAAAGGCGTTTGGATTGCCTGCCCGATAGCCGGTTAGCAATGACCGGATAGTACCTTATTTGACCCTTTCGACAAGCCAGACGCCACATGCGATTACCGCTTTCATCGATTGCACCTTGGTGTCTTTGCGGGAATTATGAAAGGGACCGGGACAGGTGGCAACGAGTTTCTCTATTATTTGGGTGCTCTGCATTTTTTCAAACATGACATAAATGCGTTGACCGACGAAAACTGAGTAAGCAATGATCTGGAACGACGTGGCACTAGACCATGGCGATTTTGGTGTCACTAACAACTTACCTCAACAAAAGACTAGTGGAAATAACCTTGTTTGCGCTTAGTCGTTAAAATCGCGTGGGAAGTTATGAACGCTTCGAACAAAGATTCAAGCTGAGAACCCCGAGGAAGCTATTCTTGGAACTTGAGCGCCGGAAAAAAGATCCTTGCATGACAAAGCTCCAGTAACGCATAAAAATGTTTCCTTGAACTAGACGCGTTTCAGCCCGTATGAAGAAAAAAGTAGCCTGCTGCAGAATGTCACGCTATACTCGATATTTTAAGAGAACACGCAGAAGAAGAAACTTTCCCTCTGTGAAGCATGTAATTAGCCAAGAACTTGGGAAAGTTGGTTTTACGCAATCCCTGATGACTGAAACGTTTCAGTGCGTCAAACGCAGATGTGACTAGAGCAACGGCTCTTTCGCCGCGTTCCCGGCGTTAAGCATCGCGTTTAGGTGCTAAGAACGGAGCCAAAAGGCGGTTCTTCCATTCCTTACTTGTCCAGGACAAAGTAGCTCGAAAGTACCGGTGAAATTATCCCGCGGACACGGTGTTTCAGAGGACTCGGATGTTTGAATGGAAATTCTAAACATCCGCCCATATACAACGTCGCGTCGTATAAAATATGCGAGCTTTATTCATATAGATGCGACTTTATTAGCTGCATTAACCTGATTCAATTGGTTTCACCAGGTCTAGACCAGTCAGCATCGTAGCACCGCTTCCTTCATCATGGATGAGTCATCACACTATTTGGTAAGGTTTCGCACCCGTTGCTTGTTTCAATAGCGCCATTTAAGATTTGTTCGATACTAAGTCTGCTCAGTATATTAATGACAAGCTTCATCCTGGCCCTGTCTATAGCCAAGACTACCGTGAAGGCTAATCTTGGACCAAAGATTTTCGTCGTGAACCTGATGATTATGGATCTTACGAATTCTCTGTGCACTTTCTATAATAACGTTATGTCGACATTTCCGGAGATAGCTGACTGGTGGCGCAATTTTCTTGGTCTAGGCCCTCATCACATTGGTAACGAGCCGTGCAGTCATTGTGTGATTACGACAAAGTTTTGCACGGACCCATCCTCGCCTACTTTGCGACGTCTCAGCTTGTGTTTATACCTCTATAAGTGTAAAAAATATTATTTAGCTTGGCGGTATATATTGCACATAACTTATTTCCTTAAACACCTTACGCTTGCCGTGTTTACGTGCTCGATGGTGCCGATGACAGTGATGTCAATATTAGCATGTTATCGTCCAAAGGCTTTTACCGGCAACACAGCAGCCAAGTACTTCGCTCTCTTGGTGATCCTGGCAGGTTTGTAAGAGTCGACTTTCGGCTGTTGCTTGTGTTTTTAGATGCGGTGCCCATTGTATTCCTTCTCGCTTATGTCGCTTTCATTGACTTCGAAAAACAGCGACGGATGGTGTTTACCGTCCTGCGGTCTAATGCATATTCCGTATTCTACTTCATTCTCTACTTCACAGACTTGCTACTGACTGGGACGGCTATCCGCACTCTGCATATAAAAACCAATCAACTATCTGCTTCTAATACGGTTGGGTTTAAGCTGGGAGCATACAAGAGACGTCGAAAGTGTGTGATGGAGGGAGGGGGTCTGGTCCCATCGACTTCCCCGTGTCACGAGGAGGGGGTCACGAATAGAGAAGGGAATCCATGCCGAGCCGCACGTTTCGTTTGATGCTATAATAACTTGTGTAGCGTCTGCGGCACGTTAATACAGGGTCAAGAAAGGGCAGGATGACCGCCACGGGCTTTCTGGGCTCATTCCAGCCGAAGATGAGAAGACAACTGTGCTTGTCAAGCACACGCATTGTTTGCTACTTTAGAGTAGCGCAGTGGCTGTTACGGCGAGACGAAGCTTGCGCCATCTTCTTCTGTTTGCCGCGGCTCCAGTCCTAATTCAACTACCCTATGCCCTGCGCCAGTTTGCTATTTTGCTTTCACAAGATTCTGACGAAGGGTACACTGCCTCAGCCCTATGATTAAAACTGGACGTATCACTTTTAGGTTTTGGTCCCTCTTAAGCGCCGAAATGTACGACGTAGTTGACGCTATATTTGCAGCAAAACCATTAGTTGACGCTATATCGACCGTGCTATTTCTCGGAGAATACCGGAAGAATGCTGCGGCGGTACTGAAACACCTAAGGTGGTGCTTCGAAGAAATTCTACCTGCAACTCAGGCTACAGTCGCCCACGTAGGCGCTGCTAACCCAAATGGCAACCCAGCCAGCACTGTCTCGCCAATGCCAAGTTCCTTCTCTTCCTCACATTTTACTGCTCATGCGTGAAGTACGAATAAAATTTTTGTTGCGCAGCAGAAAGACACCGAATTTGCGTCAACTTGTTGGGTTGTGGCAGCGTTTGATGATCGACGCTTGGCACCGGGGTAACGCATGAACTGTTCACTACGAGCCGGCGTAGATTAGTGCGCCGCTTTTCGGAGCGGCGTTTGATGCCAAGTCTTTAAAAAGGTGAAGCAGAACATTAAGTTTCTGGGCAATTTTCGGCAAAAAAGAATAATTCTGATGTTTTTCTACGTTGCTTGGCACCAAAAATCTTAATGATTTCTAATGCTACAGATTATGTTTGGGATGGTTTTATCTGGTTACGATGAAATTTATTTACCCGATAAAGTTTTGACTGATATCCCCGCTGGATATCGGCGCTTGTCTGACAACCTTTCAGTTTCCTGGAAACCGAAAAAAACGAAGCAACTGGTAGAATGCTTCCCTGAACTTCGGGTGTACGAGCAGAAAGTAGCTTCTGTAGAATGTCACGCTATGCTTGTTCTTTTAAGACACACACGAGAGGAGATCATCACTGTCTGCAAAGCATGCAATTAGCCGAGAACTTGAGACCGTGAAGACTGTCATGCATCTACCTCTACCATAATCAATGTCTTCAGAAGTCGCTCGCTTCCATCGCTACTTGGCTCTCACTGACGGTTCACACGTTCATTCACGAGTCTACTGGTTCACACTCTGGAAGGAACTAGAGATAGGGGCTGGCCACCCGTACCGTAGTCGTAGCCGTACCGACCCCTCCCGTACCGTAGCCGTAGCCGTACTGACCCCACCCGTACCGTAGCCGTACCCGTATTTTACTACTATTACGGCCCGTAAAAAGGCCGAAATTGTAACCGTACCATAAACCCGTACTGGCCGACCATCCCCGGACCGTAGCCGTACCCGTATTTTACGGCTACGGCTACGGGTACGGCCCGTAATACGGTACGGGTCCCTATCTCTAGAAGGAACCCATGACGTCCTTAAAGGGTCGAAAATTTACCACATTTTCCCCGAAAATTTGAGTGGATACCTACCTATAAATTCTTGGTTAGGGTACAGAGTAGTAGGCGGTTAATTTTAGTGGATTTTCCGGCTCGAATATCGGGTACGAATGCTATTTAAATGCCGATGCGAGGCGAATGCATGTCTAATGCTTTTGTCTTCATTTAGTACGTTTTCTTACAAAATTACTTAGGTTGCCCTTACGCTTTCAAAAAGTTTGATCATACGAGCACAGAATTCTACCAGAATCGCATTACGGATTCCGACCGAAAAGATCTGTCCGCGACGCACTTATCGGGTCCATTGAAGCATGGTCGAAAGCAGTCGACTCTAACGTACCCGTGGACATCATCTACTTCGACTTCACTGCCGCTTTCGACAAGGTACAGCATGGTCGGCTCCTGCACAAGCTCTCGTCCTGCGACATCGACGGCTATCTCCTCCAGTGGGTCAAGTTTTTCCTTACTGGCCGGGAGTCCCAAGTTAGAATGGGCAACACGTTCTCCAACGCCTTTGAACCTACGTCGTCAGTGCCACAAGGATCTGTGCTCGGGCCGTTACTCTTCTTAGTCTACGTCGCAGATCTTGCCAACGTAATAGTGCTGCCCTGCATACTGAGATGCTATGCGGACGACGTAAACATCTCTGCAGAAGTCCGAAACGACAGCGACGGAGCGGCACTCCAAGCGTCTGTGGACAATCTCGTCGAATGGTCAGTTCGGAATGATCTACCTCTTTCTGTTCCCAAGTGCTACGTGTTGCACCTTGGCTCGAAAAACAGCAAGCACGAATATACCATGGACGGTAAGTCGCTCGCAGAAGAGGTAAGCGTACGTGACCTTGGCATTACCATTACAAGTGACCTTCGCTCCAAAACGCATGTTTCCACGGTGGTCTCTAAGGCCAACTCCAAGCTCTTCCTCTTTTTGCGCCTCATTAAGTCAAACGATCCAGAACTTCTCTGCAGAATCTTTAAGGTATACGTACGGCCACTTGTCGAGACTTGCAGTCCGACGTTCGTTATTACGAGCAGGAAGGAAGTTGAGCAGCTGGAATCCGTACAGCGACGTTTCACGAAGGCGGCATTCACGAGGGCGTTTCCTGGAGAAGAACTTCCGGATTATCGGGAACGTTGTCGCAGGTTGGAGCTGGAGACGCTTGAAGAACGTCGCATTCGAAGCGACCTCGTCTTAGCGAAGAAGATCCTGCTGGGAAAATGCGCGACGAAGAATCACTTCCACTTGAAGCAGTCACGTACTCGCGGCGGAGCAACCAAATTTGCCAGGCCTTACTCACGCACCAAAATGCGAGAATCGACCTTCTTCGTCCGCGTGGCCTCGACTCTCTCAAAGCTCAACACCGACTTCGTGCTCAACTCTTCTCTCGGCGTGTTCAAGGACTTTGTCAAAGACCTAGATCTCTCTGATGTTTGCGATCTCGTTTTCTAGTCCATATATCATATAGCCTTGCCAATGTTCAATTCTTGCTTCACTGCCTGCGCAGTAAATAAATGAATGAATGAATGAATACATTCATTACACAAAATACATCGACCATAACGTGCTCGTGAGGTAAACTGTGAAGTTCCATTCTTATCGGAATCCTCGGAAGATATCGCGTTCTCTTTCATTCTTTCCGGGTAGGCGGTTGAGCGGAATTTCAAAATCGCCGCGGTGACGATTGCCGCTTTGTTGCGCAAAGTCAGCACCTTTGAATCCGCCAAATGCGCGGTTGCCCGAACGGCCATTTCCTGGGCGCTGCTCGTTGAAATCGCCGTTTCCGCTTCTATAGGGATACCCAAGAGCGTTGCTTTCGAAGCCACTAGGGCCGTCAACACCGAAGTTATTTCCAAATTCGCGCCCACCATCTCCTCGTCGTCCGCTTTCACCTTCACCATCGCCCCGTCGGAGTTCGGCAAATCCTACGCCATTTCCACGCTCGAAATCGTTGCCGGATCGTCGTGGGGAACCAAAGCCAGCGCGATCATCGACTCCGAATAGTCCGAATGGGCCCGGCCCAAAGCCGCCACCGTGGTATCCTCCGTGCCGGTGACCACGACATGGGCGATTTGTTGTCGGCGGTGTAGTGGCCTGAAATAATTCAACAATTAGGAACCGAAGCGGTCCTTTTGACTTTATTTTTTGGAGTTTCTGCCTGAAATTTCCTTGCTTCTCNCGAGCAGGAAGGAAGTTGAGCAGCTGGAATCCGTACAGCGACGTTTCACGAAGGCGGCATTCACGAGGGCGTTTCCTGGAGAAGAACTTCCGGATTATCGGGAACGTTGTCGCAGGTTGGAGCTGGAGACGCTTGAAGAACGTCGCATTCGAAGCGACCTCGTCTTAGCGAAGAAGATCCTGCTGGGAAAATGCGCGACGAAGAATCACTTCCACTTGAAGCAGTCACGTACTCGCGGCGGAGCAACCAAATTTGCCAGGCCTTACTCACGCACCAAAATGCGAGAATCGACCTTCTTCGTCCGCGTGGCCTCGACTCTCTCAAAGCTCAACACCGACTTCGTGCTCAACTCTTCTCTCGGCGTGTTCAAGGACTTTGTCAAAGACCTAGATCTCTCTGATGTTTGCGATCTCGTTTTCTAGTCCATATATCATATAGCCTTGCCAATGTTCAATTCTTGCTTCACTGCCTGCGCAGTAAATAAATGAATGAATGAATGAATACATTCATTACACAAAATACATCGACCATAACGTGCTCGTGAGGTAAACTGTGAAGTTCCATTCTTATCGGAATCCTCGGAAGATATCGCGTTCTCTTTCATTCTTTCCGGGTAGGCGGTTGAGCGGAATTTCAAAATCGCCGCGGTGACGATTGCCGCTTTGTTGCGCAAAGTCAGCACCTTTGAATCCGCCAAATGCGCGGTTGCCCGAACGGCCATTTCCTGGGCGCTGCTCGTTGAAATCGCCGTTTCCGCTTCTATAGGGATACCCAAGAGCGTTGCTTTCGAAGCCACTAGGGCCGTCAACACCGAAGTTATTTCCAAATTCGCGCCCACCATCTCCTCGTCGTCCGCTTTCACCTTCACCATCGCCCCGTCGGAGTTCGGCAAATCCTACGCCATTTCCACGCTCGAAATCGTTGCCGGATCGTCGTGGGGAACCAAAGCCAGCGCGATCATCGACTCCGAATAGTCCGAATGGGCCCGGCCCAAAGCCGCCACCGTGGTATCCTCCGTGCCGGTGACCACGACATGGGCGATTTGTTGTCGGCGGTGTAGTGGCCTGAAATAATTCAACAATTAGGAACCGAAGCGGTCCTTTTGACTTTATTTTTTGGAGTTTCTGCCTGAAATTTCCTTGCTTCTCCTGCCCCGAACTTTGTCCATTTTCAAGTGTCATTTACGCCTTGCAAAAAAAACAAACTTTAATAGGCTCATATGGCCTGTAAAGCACTTTTTGCGTCATGTGATAGGAGTAACTGGTCTGATGAAGGGCCGTTGACGGTGGAAGGTGGGGCGTCCAGAAAGGTACCCCCTTGTGATGGCTCAATTTTGGAAATAACCAATTAACGAATTTATGGACTAAAATACGAAATCCGACATACCTCGTTGTCTTCGGTTACTATCTCATCGCTCCCTTCGGGCGTTGGCTGAAGCGTCGGAAGTTCGGGTGTCTCGTCGTCAGGAGGAAGGGTTGACTCTTGGGCAGACGAGTAGGCCAGCAGAAAAAACGCAGCAAATGTTCCAAAAGTCTTCATCGTGGTCGTAGTAGTAGCTCGTTACGTTAACTGATACCGTACTCTGAATACGTTCACCTTTTATGGGGCCCGCAGTTTGTTTCTGATCAGTAGGCGGCTGACGAAAGTGGGCCAGTGAGTCAGTGTTTTGCCCGTCAGCTACGTCAGCGAACGCCAAATTTGCATGCATTTTGCCGAGTGGACGTCGCGGCTGAGAACTGTGGTCGCTTACGCCTTCGTGCGTTTACGAAGGGAGCACAAAATATAAATTTAGTTGTTTGGAAACATTGTACTGTTTCCTGTGACTGTCTTGGACAAGTGAACTAAGCGAATGATCACCGCACTGCTCATGTAGCACGGTCAGGACCCTAGATTATGCCGTCTGAATCCTGCGAAAGATTATTAGTCCAGCTCAAGATATAATTGCCAATACCTCGTCCAGTTCTCAAATTATCTTGTGCCAGGCGGAAGCCTCACAACGCAGTCCTTTAAGCTGTCACCTTGGTTTGTCCGGTCTTGTTGTAATTACGAAAGGATTCAGCATCTTTGCTCTTATGCAAGATATATCCACTCTCTTACCAACTTTCTTTCGCTTTTTGGCAGCAGAAATCTGCATGCGTTTCGCGTCGCAAATGAGAACTGTGCTTGCTACGCCTTCGTGCATTTACGAAGGAACACGAAACAGAAATTCAGTCGTTTGCAAACAACACGAACACGTGCAAACACGAAGCTGAAATTTAATTGTTTGTAAACAACGGTATGTACTCTACGATTTTCTTCATAAGTGCTCTGAGTCAATGAATACTGCTGGGTTTGAATGGTAAGCCTTTTGTTTTCTAGCACTGTTTGGATTCAGCCCGAGCGAACGTTCGAAACAGCTCAAGATGGGTGGGGGTTCAACGGTTTGATGCGTACTTGCTCTTTGCTATTTACAGGGAATCGATCGGAAGGCCCGTTGCCAATGGCTGGCTGGGCATTCTATGCCTGTATAAGTATCGTCAACACGACGATATTTCACCGCTGTCAGCGGCCATAAGCGTAAACGTTCGATCCACACACTTGAGACAGTGTCCGACAAAAAGAGTGGTAATGTGCCTTATACACGTGCAGTAACTACCTTAATGTTCTAATCCATCCGAAGAAAAACGGCTTTACGAACATCTGTCCTGGTTTGTTTATGCCTTTCATCAAGGCTTGTGAGAAGGTGGCAGAGGCGTCTGTTTGTTTTTGCCAGTGATCATTGGAGTGGGCTCAAGAGCGGCAGGCATATGCGACCCACAACTTGTTTACTCAAATATGAACGCCGTAAACAACTGGAGCAAAGCTCCACATCGCATTTCCGTTTTCAACCGCCATTCGCTGTGCTATTTCATTCAACGCTGAAGCTATGGCATCGATCTACGTGGAAGACCTACCAGAAGACGCTACCGAAGAGGACCTGAAATACGTGTTCTCCAATGTCGGTACCATTTCCGACATTCGGTACGTTGGTGTTTACAAAACTCGGATGCGCGGGTCTTTGACTGGCAGAAGGCAACATTTACGTCCCTGTACTGGTACCCAGGAAGGTCCCTCGCAAAGTCTAAATGCTCATTTGGCAGCCTGAAATAATTATCATCATTAAGGAAATCGTTCGACGAAGTCGGTTTGGTTTGGCCCCGCTAAATTTCAGGCCTCGTCATCACGAACTTTTTTGTGTTTAGCATTGCTCATGACACAGAGACCGAAGGCCACCAGGGCACGGCCTTCGTGGAATTCGAGGACGAGTCAGCCGTTGTTGACGCTATCGATCAGTACGACAACCAGCACTTCCTCGTAGGTTTCCTTTCAAGCTCATACTAACGTCCGCCAATGAGCGATAACCCGGAACGTGACCAAGGTCCCGGTCTCGCTATGTTTGGGAGCCCTTTTCCCAGTCCTTATACTGAGCTTTTTGAGCTTTCCTGTTCTAAATGTGCTGGCGTCTCAAACAAAACAGCCCTTTTAGGGAAAAACGATTCGCGTGAGCCGAGCAAAGCACTGATTGCATGCGCCGCAACCACCGAACTTCCTTGTATTTTTCATGGGTATCTCAAGATGAGTTTCAGTCCGCTTTGTTAAAAAAGGACTGCAATGCGTATACTGTCCGAACGAAAAAATCATTAGCATGCGGTTATCTGTGTCAGCTACGAAAGAAAAATCAAATGAGCGTGAGTTTTAGCGGCAAATGGGACGTTGATCGACCCCTCAGCACCGTTTCGGACTGGGTCTTGTTAATAACCACACACTGTCGACCGCTTTCCTATGCCATGACTTCATTCGCTAACCTACCGCCCGAGCGCTCACCTAACGCTCAATGTGCAATCACAAGACGCATTTTTCGTTCTTATTGCAAGAGTTCGCAGCTTCGTTCGCGGACGCCACAGGTTAAGCGGCATTTTAAAGCCGTCTGGAAACATTGATGCGTTTTCTGTCAAAGGAGTCGCGTATTCCCTCGAAACCACTCTCGCGGTAACGGAGGAGCGTCGCGTCTGTGGTGTAATGGTTAGCATGGTTGCCTTCCAAGCAATCGGCAGGGGTTCGATTCCCCTCAGACGCAAGGAACTTTTTAGTCACGTCGTATTCGTTAATGTCGCAGTTTTGCAAAACGCAGCTATGCCACTAATGGACGAGGTTTGTAGCGCGTGGATTTCAATTACCATAAAGCACGATATATGTTCAAATATGGCCTTAGCTTGGATATCCACGCACCCCTAGGAGGTTATATGGAGTTACGAGGAGGGGTCACTATTAGGGGGGTCATTAACTGGGGGGTCACTACTTGGTGCTTTACGGTACATACTTTCTCACTCGTTTCTGGCGTCACCTTTTTAGGCCTTGAACCATTTTTTTCTGTGAGCAGTTCAGAAACTAGATCTTGGTGACACACGTATGACGATCATAAGGTTCAGGGATGGGAGATAGAATAGAAACAAAACCGGAAACAAAGTAAAAATTCCGAATTCCATTAAAAACCGATATTATTCGTTCCGTCCCCCTTACGCCCTGGTAGTGCATACGTTTCCTTAAATAAGAGAGCGTTACAGAAATTGCGTGTTATTATGACAGGGAGAGGGGGAATCCCTCTAATCACGCCGGTTTAGTAATCAGTAAGTACAGTTAAGAAACTAATCACTGGGTTACTGGGGGTCCACCGTGGCCCGCAATGATCAAGCAATTTCTAGACAGTCGCTAACCGTATCTAATCTATCCCATACCACGAAAGCCTGTAAGGCAGGATGAACGCTGAGAAAAACATGGAACTGACGGCGTCGAATGACGCGTTCCACAAGTAGAGCAAATGAGGATAGCTTTCTCGTCCTACACACATACACCCTGTTGACAGAGTTTTAGGCAAAGTTCTACGATGAAGTGAGCAATCACTGAGTTCTTCAAGCTCTCTCTAATAGTCATTAAGACGGCTAAACACAAAGAACAGCATCTGATGCGTATAGCTCAAAATTAGCGCGCGCATATCTTTAACACAGTGGTTCATTCCGCTATTTCCGGCGACCTCAGGCCACGGCTCTCGATTTGCCAAAAAAGCGTTCGTCACTAAGTCGGTTCGAGGAAAGAAGTATGGGAATTCCCACGAACAGAACTTTACAGCCCAGAAATTGTGCCAAGTTCAGTAACTGTTTATTGGGAAGGTGTTTAAAAATTCGTCAAACGTTTCGGTAGCCCTTATTCGCTCCAGAACTCGGGTGTCATTGCACGTACGGGCGAAGCCTTCGAATTATGCAGCCAGCGCGGAACTCGCGACGCGGCATGACGGTTGTCCGACGAGCCTTCTCTATGCCGAACCTCATCTTGCATGCAAACGTTAGTTGTATATGCAAAACACCTAAAATGATAACATGCGTTGGCGAGGAATTAACAGTGGATCTAGCCGAGTATTACATTTGTTATAATAAGTTCCCAAAGTTTTTTTTGATCTGCGTTTTAGTCTCTCCGCTTGTGCAAGACGCCAGACGTTGCAATGGACGTGCTCTCCTTTTTGGATCGCTTCTCCGTCGACGCTATTGAGATCAGCGATCGCTTCTTCTACGACTTAATTGGCGCAAATGTTGAACGGTTGGCTTGGCGTTACCTGTACAAGGCTTTCTTGGGATATGATTCGTAAATAGTTACACTAAACTCGCGAGCTGCCCTAGACCAATGGGGTGGCATCAGGGCTGCGGCCTGCTTGGCTGCGGGCCAGGGGTCTCAGAGGGAATTCGCCGCGGGGCGCGGAGGGGGGGGGGGGGCACTTTTTCCGGCATTCCTCCGCAGCCGCCGCCAGAGCAATTTTTGGGCTTGTTGGACGAATGACAAAGCCGAATCCGAATTTTCCGTGTCTACAGTTGGTATTTTTATGAGTCAAATGTCGAACCCACCCGCCTACCCGCGTCGATGTTGACATAACCCAGTTCTTGATGTCTCCTAAATTAGCCTTTCAGCAAGAAAAGCAACTTTGACCTCTACGTATGCGGTGTGATCCCGGTCGAAAACGGTTCCATCGCTACCGTCGGCGTCGATCTACAGTTCGACTGATTTCAAAACGCTTTGACACTGCCATTGAGTGCGCTGACGTCGCGCTCTCGGCTTTGTTCTTATCGCACGTCGACTATTTGGTTATCAGCAATTACATTGCGTCGTGCGAACTGTCTCTTCTCATTTCGCAATACGCTTCTTGTATTCGCATCAAGGACATCCACTGCCGCCTCAATCGTCCGCTCGTTGCTACCGCTTTCGACGCGTCTCTGTTTTACTCAGCATTCGACCGGTTCGCGTCGATTCAGTCGATCACATGCTCTACTTGCTCGACCGAAGTGGAAACGGAGCTGCGCAATCTGTGCCAAGCAAAGCAAATTGCCTTCACTGCTAATTGATTCCGCTGTATTCCTCCCGAGCACACCACTGTTTGCCGTTTACACTATCTTTGTTGCTAAAAAATTGAATACATCATTCGCGCAAGCGCTGCCTGTCTAAGATCCCGTAGGCGATGCACGTTGAACAGCTAGGAAACCTTCACCATTTTCGTAAAATTAGTGGCTATAGTTTCGTCTGTGTCGACTGCTGCGGGCTTCCTTTTAGCTGAGCTACTAAGCTGACGTGCGCCACAGCTACACATGCAGGTTCGACCTATTCGAATTTGTCGTAACTACAGCGGGAGTAGGGACACCTTCATGACTAAAGTTGATCTATCCAGCCATACTACTAAATTTACTAAAACTTGCCTTGCCGCATTCACCCGGCTAGGCATCAAGGCGATTCAGAGCGGTACGGCTAGTCTGCCTACGACGAACTCTAGCCCGATCGGACAGCCTAGGTTCATTATGGAAATCTCATGGGCTCGCAGACCACTGTGCTAAGTATAGGAAAAGCGTTGAAAAGACATCCTACGAACGTCTATGTATGAATAATGGCGTCAACTTAGCTTTGTGCAGGTGTGTTAACATGAGCAATCTTAAGCAGAACAAGCCTTTGGGACTTCTCTCCATTAGTCGCTCCTGAGCCCGGCGTCGCCTTGCGACCGTCGGCTATCACGCGTGGCCCCAAACTGGTCTTGCTTCCGTTCCGACGGAGTGCATTCCCGCAAGCTCTGCGGACGCCTCCTGTATTTCAAAGCTAGCACATCCCACTCCGATCGCTTACCTTTCACGCGGATTCACGTGAACATCACGAAGACGACTGATTCACGAAGCATACCACCTTACAGCAAGGCATAATCGAGGTCTGTTATTACTGGCTGTTGTTGCGTATTAGGCTTAGGTTTAGGCATGCCACAAGCATGAGATTCTCCGCCGACTTGATAAGGTTTCAAAGGGTTCCGGCTTAGACTAACACAGCGGTTTTAAGTTGACGCCAATATTCTTAAGTTAACCGTTCTTAAGTTGTCATACCGTCGAGAAAATGGGAGTGCCCTCCTGAGCACCAGACGGCGGGCGTCGCCTGCAATAAGTTAGGCTTCGCCATCCTCGTAGAGAGTCAAAACGGGCAGAACAGTTTTTCGAAGTCTGTTCCAGTTTGCTTTTCAAACGACCCGTTCTAACTATTCCTGTCTCTCGCCCTTGCAAGACGTATCGACAGATGACGCTCTCGGATACTTCGTTTAGATCACTCGCTTGTGTAAGTCACCAGAGATCGCATTCGACGTGCTTGCCTTTCTCGATCGCTTCTCCGTCGATGCTGTCGAGATTAGCAATCGCTTCTTCCACAAACTGGTCGGCGAAATGTGGAACGAATGGCTTGGCGCTCCCTGCAGCAAGCTAACTGGAGCTACACGTAAGCTAATTTGCTTAGCTCTAGCGAAACCAGCACACCAACTGTCCTACGTTAATGCTCTCGTAGACAGTCCCATCTCAGAATAGAACGCAAATCGAATATTCGAAAGGTACCGGTAATTGTCTTCCGTTCAGCAAGAAGCTGATCAGTCTCTACATATGTGGTGTCATCCCGCTCAACAGCGGCTCCATCGGCTACCGTCGGCGTCAATCGGTTGTGCGAAGCATCGTGAAAAGCTTCGACAAGCTCCGCGTTCCCGAGTGCTTCGAGTTCGCAATGTCGGCACTGATCTTTTCGCATGTCGACTATTTGGTCATTGACAACTACTACATGACGTGACCAGCCAAACGGACCGGGGACAAAAGGACCGCTTACAAATGGACCTGGGCAAACGGACTGCAGGACAAAAGGACCGGGGACAAATGGACCGGGACAAAAGGGCCGGGTGGACAAATGGACCGTGCTGACAGAAGGACCGGGCAATAGTGGCATTGTATGACATATGACACAAAAAAGCGCACCGCGAGGACGCGAAGCGTCCGAGCGATGCGTGTTGGCCGAGAGCACTTAGTCTGTTCGAAAGTTATTGTATCTCTCCCGGCTTAGTAATGTTGCATACCCGGCTTAGTGTTGTATCTCAGCCAAAAGCAATCTGCGGCTAGGGAGAGCGGGCTTTGGGGGGGGGGGGTTTCGCACCGCGAGGCGATGTTAGGGGAAAGAAAGGACTCTTTATTTAGCCTCCGGGGCGGAACTCATATCATCCAAATGAAACGTCCTCCGACCGAGATGTGCGTATTTCCGTCGCTCGATAGACACGAATTTAGCATGATCGTGGACTGTTTTCCCCTGAGGTTAGACTATTAAGCTACGTCGATCTAGGTAGCCTCCATGGAGATCATGCTCGCACAAGTACTGGCGACATTTAGAAGAAAAAACCGGAATCCATCGGGTTTTATTGCCCTAGGCTCCTTGGACTCTTAGGCACGGTTCCATACGAAAGTGCTGATGGACTTTGGCTCGAGTTGCACAAGCAGACGACGACCAGGATGCGAAGCATCTTCGATGGATACGCTTTTGGCATTGCTCGCATCTCGGTTATGGAGGACCACGGTGTAGCGGTTGTCGGGACGAAAGAAGGCCACTCCTTCGAAGCTCTGTAGAAGGGTCTCCAAGTTCAGCAGACCCGCGTCAATGGCGAGCTTGAGGCGGAGTGAGTCCGGGCGGGCAAACTTGCTAAAGCGATGTAAACTTCAAGTGGGTAAGAATGGTCCCTGCTAGACGCCACCAGAACAAATTTCCTCAAAGATTTCACCTTCCCGCGTAACCTTCGTTCGGGTGCCCGAGAAGACATCGCATGTTCCCACAAAGAGAGATTTCGCTCCCGGTTCTGTGTCATGCACCCCGCTAGGAAACTGCGGTCCAGATTGTCGGATTTAGGGGAATTCATCTTTGGGGGTCGTCCCCACGATAGATTCAGATCCGTGTATGGAGCGGATCTTTAACGTCCCTATTTCAGGTCAAGTGCACGCTTTGGACAAATTCCATTTTAGACCCCTGCTAGGGAAGGCACATAAGGTACACAAACCGAAACATCGTTCTTTCGACTTGCCTGAAGTGCCCCATGTAGTAGAACATCGGCTGCTTGTAGAACTCGTCGACGGTGTTGTTCACGATTATCGGTGAGTCGACGAAGTTCCCCACCCACGTGGGGCCGCCGGTCTCGTCCAGGCACATGTTCCAGTCCGTCCAGCCGGTGACGTTGCTCAAGAGAGTCTGAATGATGTCGTGGCCGTATGCCTCTCCACGGTCCCAGTCTCCGAGGAGTGGAGTGTGTTCACCGGCATTGTAGCCGTTACAGGCCTAAACAGTCTCGTTATAGGCCCTTTCTACTACCCTAAAAGGCATCGATTTGTACCTCGGTAGCGATAATGAATTTCCGTGAGTCGATTCTCGATGCAGCGCCAATCCCTGCGTAGGCTTCCCGGCCTGTGTACCAATGCACGCCAAGTCCGTCGACGTAGTCACCGGTGCTGAACGGGTCCAGGAAGATCTAAACTTAGTCTTAAATGTCACTTTTACATAGTTACGTCAATTGGAGCTACGAGCATAGCGCCTCTTGGTGCCCTACCGCTAGCGCCGCAAAGAGGACGTCGATACGTTGGTCGTCGTGAGCAATGATCTTGAGGCTTTGTGACGGCTGAGAACCTCTTAGTGCGGGTCCAAGAAGCTGATTGGCGAATTCGCTAAAAAAATACGGTGTTTGCTACGGAGAAGCTGTAACACACATGTATACGAGCCTCTGATGTGCGCTACACGAACATTTTAGCGGCGTTTTCAAGGATTTTGAGCGATGGGGAAGGTTAACTGACTGAGTTAACTGAATGGCTAGACCCCAGACCAAGAGGTTTTTTGTTGACTTTCTCTAGCAGTTTGTGGTGTAGAAAAGATGCACATGACAGCATCCCAGCATGTCATGCGTGCGTGCGGCCTTCGCTGTACGAATGCCCGCTACGTCCGCCGACATCGGTTCAGCCGTAACGCAAGGCAAGCCGCATGCTTGTGTATGCAAAAGCGCTTAGTACGCATGACTGAAGACTGCATGACATGCTCTCTAATTTTGCTACAGTTTATAGCACGCGGTACCGCATGATACGCATGAGCACCTATGCATGACTAAAATATGGCTTGCTGCACATGACATTGCATGCGTTACATGCATGTAATGACGCATACACGGACAACGTTGCGCCAGTTGAAACTTTTTGCCGGACACTTCAGCGCTTTAAGTGATAGTGACTGCCCTGAGACCTTACCGCTGCATCCAGTAGCTCATGAACATCGTCTGCCATCCGTAGTTGGGAATCAAACCGGACGAGGGCTCGTTCTGGATGGTCACTGCCCAGAAGTTTATGCCCTGTTTGAAGTACTCCTCGAAGAATCTAAAACCAAAAGCGGCCAACTGTCTCATGCTCTTTCGAGTGACGTACCTTACGTAGTACTTCGCATATGCCTGATAGTACTCTCCGTTGAAGTCGCCCTTCAGCTGCCCAGGTCCTTTCATCTGCCCGGAGGTCTTCATCCATCCTGGCGCCGACCAGGGGGTTGCAATCAAGCTCAGCTGGCCCTGGGCCAATTCCAAGGCAGTTTTTATAAAGGGAATCTACAAAAAGAACGGTAGTTCAAGGTGCATGTAAGGCTTGAACTTTGTAGTCGAAGTCCTCTTGAGCCAGGCCAAATGTGGAGAGGTTAAAATCGTTAGGAGTGTCCAGGTAGGAGTACTCGCGCGTCGAAAAGTCCGTGCTAGCGATAGGTACCCGGCCAATGGTGTACTCGAGGCCTAGACTCAAGTTAGTGCTTGGTAGCTGAGCGATTTGGACCAACGTTTTGACGGTGAACCGTACCGTTGCTGCCAAAGTAGCTGTTTAGCAGGTTCTGACGTGCGCTCTCCGACAACCGCTTCAGGTTGATGCCGACGGAGTCGGTGAATGAGCTGCCGAAGCCGTGAATCCTTTGGAAGTTCTTATCAGAATTGATGGTGACTTTGATAGTGTTCATTGGTGCTAAAACTGATAAACTTTTTTGGTACAGCATCCTTGAGCTTACCCGGGCCCTGAGTAAACGTCAGCGTCGACCTGGTCAGTCTCTTGCCGGACTTTGACGACGTGTACACCGCCACTTGGTCGTTGGCCAGCTGCCCCAGGGGCTCGACGTCGTCGCAGTAGGTCGAATTACATACACAGACGATGCCATTTGTGTAGGCCCTTGGAGAACAGTTCGAAGCGGCGTCGACTGGGTACACAAAAAAGAAAAGTCGAAGTATGAGGGAGACGAGGACCCGCATTTGGAAGCCGAGTCGACCGACTGCGACTAATCGTAGCCTAGAACCTACCGAGAGGTGGCATTCTAGTTTCCCGTTTCACATTTTATACGCCCTTGTTATCGGCATAACGTACTTTCCTCCTTGCATGACATCTTCCGCGATTTTTCGGTGTTTGTTGATCGATTTATCGGATTACCGGGATGTTTGCTACGGTGTACCGATACTAATTGCCTCCGACAAAGTGCCTACACACCGACGCAAAAGTGCAAGAACATCCACGGTGGATTATGCCCGATGCAGAGCTAATGGCAGATAAAGAGGACAGGACTGAAGACACAGTTCTCTGGAGGGAAAATTTACACCCCATATGAGCAGGCACACGTTTTTATCTGATGTGTCAATTAGCCTATCGCGAAAGTGCATGGACTCAATTAGCAAGTACACGCCAGAACGGCGACGAACAGACAAGAACCCTCCTAGCAGATATGGATCACGTGTCCTATTTATCTGTCATCAAGAGCAAGAATACAAGAGCGCTTTTGTCCTGCCTCATGGCTTTGAGGTTCCTTTGGCTTTACGTGGAATAAGGGTGCATTTCGCTCGAAACACGCATCCCTCCGACTGCGAGCGGCACGCCGTTTCAGTGAGTCCTTTGACGGCGAGCACTGGCGCGAGAACGGCTGAGTTCGGAATGGGACTGCAAGCCATACGAAGCCCGCCCGTCGCTCGTTGATGGAGGTTTCGTCGGATGTGCTCCTCAGACCACTGGCGCTTCGGCTGCGGGTTACGGACGAACACTTCACGATTCTTCTGCTCTTCATCATAGTAGAGGGGGCTATCCGAGACCAGGATCAAGTTGCTCGTAGTCGACGACGCCTGAAGAAACGCACGTTAATGATAAATACTAGCGTTGCCAAGTACTTGGTGTTGACAAATATCGTGAAAATTCGTCGGTCCCATTGCCGGCACCTTTTGCTGGCAACAGGTCTGTATTAGCATAGTTAGTAGCGGTACAGGGCAGTTACGCCGTTCTCCCTGGGTACGCCCTTCACTGTGCAAATTCCAATTCCACTGCCGTTCAACTCAGAAATCGTTCCATTTTAGCACTGCTCTTGTCTTGCCCTTAAAAGTTAAAATCGGTAGGTCAAAATGTTCCACTAAATGTTCTTGGGGATGTGAAATTGCGGACGAGGACAATTCAAAACGGAAACACTACTTTCGACTGTTTAAGGCCCCTACTTTTTTACCTGTGGGTAGGCGAAGTCGGGCAGGTTCCGATTGCAGGGACTGTAGCGGTTCTGCGTAATGACCCGCAGTTTGTGCCCCGTCGCCGGGTTCCGTAACGGCTGAAATACGGTGACGTTCGGGTGTGCGTCGCTGATGGTGGACGGGTGATTGCCGCAGTCAGGCCACATGAGCTGCTGCTGACGGGCGTAGTCATAGCGAGTGAACTCCGGCGTCTCGACGAATGAGATCAACACTTCGTCGGGGAAGCAGCGAGTGTCCGGCAAGGAGGCGAAGAACTAAGTATGTCGATATTGGATGATCCCGAACTGGGGCCCCGAGCCAACGTTCTCAGGCACTGAGTGTGCGTGCAGGCCCCATCCATGAGCGGGTCGTCCATACATGAACCAGAATATGTTCGTTTGCGCTAATAACACGGGCTGATAAAAATGTATCAGTGAACGTACTGAACTAATGAATTTATGACGGTAGGTTTAGTAGGAAATAAAAAAAAGTGTTTTTTCATTCTAGGACCCATACCCTACCCTGGCCTTCAACTCCGGTCCAGTGTTAGAAAACGGGCCGAACATACCTTTATAATTTCATTCGCAGTAGACGAATTGGCGGAGCAAAAACGTAGCTTCAAGTGGTCGGCGACAAGCCGTCCCTTGAGGCAAGGATCGCAAAGCAGCGACTTTACGAGTATTGACGGATCGCCGTAGTGACATGCGTGCGTAGGTGCGACCAGCTAGCAGGGAGATAGCATTCGAACCGCTTGAACCCAGAAGCATACCTGCTCGAGGCGGAGGCTCAGCGTCGATGGAAGACTGCAGGTGTAGTGTGGCTTGAGCATGTCCCACAAAGTAAGCAGGCTTCCGAGGGATTCCGATGTAGTTGGCGCGTCAAGTTCGCGGACGGCACAGTTAAGATTATTAAGCCCATGGCGCTCTAACACGCTCTTCCATTCGGTAACCATCTTCGAATCGAGAACGACGTCAAGGTAGAACGTATGAATGACAGTGTTTCTACAAAGAGAAGCGTGAAATAGGGCTTATATTTGGCGGTAAGCGAAACTCTAGGAATAAGCAAATTTAGTGAAAGCGAGCCAGCTTTTGCTCTCCCTGGGCTTTTGAATGAATATTAGCAAGTAAAAGTTCCGTTTGTTGATTGTATCTTAAGGCAACTGGCAACATAAACGCTCCATCTGCAACCTCTGAATTTTATTACCATCGCAAATGTGGAAAAGTTTGTCTGCACGGAGAACTGAATCCCTCAAACATATGAGCCCCTATCCTTTAACTCGAATAAGCCCCTAACACGGGCATGAAAAACTCAGTGAATGCTCTACCTGGCAACCATGGGCAAAGGGGGGGGGGGGTACAAAAGGCCCGGCCCGGGCCCCAGCAGGCCAGAATAATCGAGGCCTGGGTCCGGGCCGACCCGGCGGGCCTACGGCCCGGTTGGCCATAGTTCTACGTGGTCGCGTGCTTTGAACCCACCTCATGTGTCGAATAAGACGTCTAGCAATCGAGGAAAAGCTTCGTTCAAAGTCCACCATGCACTCACTGCCATCGAGAAGTACGAACTGAACTTGCGTCTGGCGAACCTTTGAAGTCGCCTTCAGTTTCGGGTACGGCTTCTGAACACGCTCTGTTGCGGGCGATACATAGTGTGTAATGCACTACCAAGCGTAGTTCGACGATACAGTGTACGGGTAGCAAGCTAGCATTGTCGTCGACGAACTTCCTCAGTCCTCGAGAACAGAATTGACCTCGTACGAGATCATCGCGTGTGAGGCACGGTAGTACGTCGAGAAGAGCCGGCACACAAACCGGCAAAGACCGACGAGTGCGTTTAGTGGATTGGCGGTGCTTCGAGCGGACCAGTTTCTTGATGAAGCTCATCTAAAAATCGATGCACGCATGCAAGCAAACTTGGGCTCGTCGAGCAATGCGCGACATGTCTGACACGCATTAAAAAATCGACTGTTAATGCTCGTGTATGTTCCCTGGAAAGCCCGAATGTAAGTACAAGTGTATAATAAAGCAAGTTCGGTAAACAAGTCTTATAGAAAGACCAATATTGTTGCATATTGTGTTGTGGGCTTTTCTTTGGCTTCGTCTGCCCAGAAAAAAATCGATTCGGTAGTTGAATTGAAGGATGCACGCGTTTTGGTCCCTGTTTTCGGATTCCACTGTTTTGGGTCCCGGCTAAGATCTAGATTCCTGTTATGGATTCCAGTCGTTTGGATCACCCTTTTTGGTCCACATTATTGGATCCCCGTTTTCGAGTCCCCTGTTTTTTGGTTCCAGAAAAAAAAACTAGCCGGTTGGTTTCCATCTTCTAGACACTTTCCTTTAGTTCCTAAGCCTGCGCCCAAGCTTAAACAAAACAGCCTAAGCATATGCCTAAGCGTGGACAATGGTTGAGCAACATCGACTAAGCCAGTTCGATAATGTAGACTTAGATGGCGGATAGCATGGACTGAGCTGTTGGGAATAAAATGGACAAAGGGCGAAATCACGCCATGTCAGCCTTAGGCCTTGATGGTATCTAGGCCTTAGCGCTTGGCTGTGCCTCTTCTGGGCATTGTTCAGTCATTTGGTACAGTTGCTAGTCACAAATACGTTCAATTCACTATTGCGGACCTGCAACTTGCTAATTTTTCCGGGAACCCAAAAACAGTGTGAGCCGAAAACGAGGACACAAAACACGGGTACCTTAATCGAATTCTCCTAATGAAGTGCCGTGCAGCCGCTTATCGCTTGTTACGTATTTATAACAAAGAATACGGTCCCTCGTGAATGGAAAAGATTGAGCCAACCATGCGACAAAGATATCACGCAGCAAGGAAGAAACACACTCTGAGCTCGACTGACAGGAGACAGCGCATGCGTGCGGGGACTCTCGTGCCTCTGCTTAATGGCCTCATGGCCCTGATGCCCGCCGTCGGTCGCTGCGGCCCAAGCCTGGCGGGCACGTTGGGTTATCGAGTCTCGTGACACACAGCTGCTCCCTCGGCGCCCTCGCTTGGCTTCGAGCACAAAGCCGTCACACTTGAGGCACTCTTTCTTGTTTTTCGTCTACGGACGTCTGGAATGCGCCGGCGGGAATAAATGCGTGATGGGCTTGATTAAAGTATGTCAGAAAGAAGGATCTCGGGAATGCTCAGGTACATAGCTGTTGAGAGTTAAGCTACTGCCAATAAATATATGGAGTACCAATGCCGATGCTAATGGGCCATGTTTTGCCCGTTCACACGCGATTGCAGCGATCTTTAATTAGCGGACTTGGGTATAGCTGAAAAATGTGTACAAATTGCAAGAAAATGCTACGAATTGAACAAGCTGAGTTTGTTCAGCAATTCACCTAGTGCTAGATACTTAGAATCTTAGCACGTTTTTTTCGATTTCCGACAGCCGTTACGCCGGATTTTCCGAACTCCGGTCCCAAGTCTGGTACGTACCAGACCTGCACTCTACAAGCCTACGCAGATCGCTAACGTATTGTAATCAGCGGCACATCCTCGTGCATTATAATGGGTCCGAAGAAAACAATCCTTTCATTTTGTCGGGTGTAACAGCATTGCTCCCGACAACGATACGCGCTTTCATAGGCCGTCACCCATTGAAATATTCAGTAATTCAGTAACATAATGGGATTTTAACTATTAACTTACTTATGTCTTGTCGGAAGCGGCTTAGTTTCACGTTATTTTTTTGCCCTCGGCCGCTATGGCGTTAGGTTTCCTTGCGCCACGTGTGCTTGTGCTCGCGTGGATGGTGGGTTTCTGCGCGGCCTACGACGCAGCAAAGGACTGCACGTTCGAGTTCTACAACGGATCCGTGTACGGCACGGCGCAGAAACCCGACTGCTACGTCGAATGCTTACGAGAACGAACACATGTGAGATCAAGCGACGCATAGGGCGACGCAAAAGCATGCAAAGCAGAATTTAACCTTAGGGAACTGTTAAAAATTTGCGTTTAAAAGTTTTTATTATGTTTCCCTTTGTAGACAATAACCCAAGGCCTCGCTCATCGCAGGCCAACAAAACTGAAAAACGAAAGTCTGTCAGGACACACCAGCGCTTTAGGTTATAGTGGTACTTGAGCTTCGTTTAACGGAATACGAAAGCACAAAATCATGCGTAATATTGACGAACGTCATGAAGAAAACAGGTTTGCTTCCACTGCCGTTCAGAATCCATTTTGAAAGACGCATCCGTCTGACTGCGACTGGCACGCCATTTCCGCAAGTCCGATGACGGCGAGCGCTGGCGCTAGAAGGGCCGCCTTCGGGCTCGGACTACAATTCATGCGAGGCCAGTCCCGCGACGCGTCGTATTCGTAGCGTCCGGCTGCCATTGCTCTCTGATGGAGGTTGCGTCGGATGTGCTCCTCGGACCATTGCCGCTTAGGCTGCGGGCTTCGGACGGGGACTTCACGGTTCTTGTGCTCTTCGTTGTAAAAGAGAGGGCTGTCCGAGACGAGGACGAGGTTACTCGTTGTAGATGTTGCCTGAAAAATGTACTGTCACAAAAAGCGCGATCGGAACACTGGGACGGTCGGAATTCAACGGTAGCAAATGCTTTTTCGGTTGTACCATCTTAAGGGACACCAGTATTTCAGGACGAAGCCGAAACCTAAAAAAGGAGTCAGAAGTTTTCATTCACTGTGTCTGGCCGGCGTTCTGTCGAAAGCTGAACAAATTTGACAAGCCGCTTAACCACGAAAGGTAGCCGAAGTACTGTTGTCAGAAACATGGTAAACCGAAGGTGGAATCGGCATCGAATATAGGGCATTTTTGCTGGTATGGAGTACCGGTTTAAAGGACAGACTCTACCGATCGATTACTTTAGCTCACTCGCGTGCAAAGAGCGCTTAGGCGTCATTTATGTATCTTCAAAAGCACTTTTTGAACGGGTCAGGCTTGGGACCAACGGGCTAGGGACCTGTTAGGCTCCCAGATGTGCTTCCCACCACGTAAGCGCCTATTTCATACCTGCGGATAGGCGAAGTCGGGCAGTTTCTGATTGCACGGACTGTAGCGGTTTTGCATGATAACGCGTAGCTTATGCCCCGTCGCTGGATTCCGGAATGGTTGAAATACGGTCACGTTGGGATGTGCGTTGTCGACAGTGGACGGATGATGCTCGCAGTCAGGCCACATGAGCCGTTGCTGACGGGCGTAATCGTAGCGAGTGACCTCCGGTGTCTCGACGTATGAGACCAACACTTCGTCAGGGAACCAGCGAGTGTATGTTAGGGACGTGAAGAACTAAACGTTGTAACGTAGGTAAGCCTTCGCTAGCATTCATTATTGACAAACGGACCGAACAAACCTTTATAATTTCGTTAGCAGTAGACGAATTGGACGAGCAAAAGCGAAGCTTTATGCGGTCAGCGATCAGGCGTCCCTCGAGGCAAGGTTTGCAAAGCAGCCTCCTTAAAATGGCTGTTGGATCGGCGTAGTGATAAGCGAGTGTCGAAGTAACCACCTACAAGGAAGATAGTAACAACGTAATCATTTTCGCTTCGTCGGTACGCATACCTGTTCGACACGGAGACTTAGCGTCGACGGAACGTTGCACGCGTTGTGCGGTGTTAGCTCATCCCACAAAGTAAGTAGGCTCTCAAGAGATTCCGTCGTGGTTGGCGTGTCAAGTTCATGGACGGTACAGTTGAGGCTTTTAAGCCCGTAGCGCTCCAACTCGCTCTTCCATTCGGTAACCGTCTTTGAATTCAGAATGACGTCAAGGTAGAAGGTGCTGACGGCAGTGTTCCTAAAAAATAAGGTTAGAGAAAATCGGGCATTCTTTACGATAAGCCGGGCGGACCTTGACGTGAATAAAGGAACTGTTAGGAAACTTAGCCAAATTCAAAGTATGTTTTGTCTTAGCCCTTAATGACCGGAAGATGGTAGGTGGAGCCTTCTCCAACCCCATCCCTCAGCTCTAAATACCCGTCTGAAGGCTTTAGTTGTTCAGCTTGTCACCACTACAAGAACCTTCTTGCCTATGCGTACCTCATATAACGGATTAGACGCCTAGCAACGCTCGCAAAGCTTCCTTCGAAGTCCACCGTGCACTGTCTGCCGTCAAGAAGCACGAACTGGACTTGCGTCAGACAATGCTTTGACGTCGCTTTTAGTTTCTGGTACGGTTTCTGAACGAGCTCTGTCGAAATAGCGATGCTGGAAAGTGACCTACAAAATGAAGTTCCACAATGCAGTGCACCGCTAGCAAGTTCGCATTTTCGTCGACGAACTTTTTCAGTCCTCGAGAAATGAGTTGACATCGTACCACGTCATCACGTGTGAGGTATTGTAGGACGTCGAGAAGAACGGATACGCCAACCGGCAGAGACCGACGTGAGTGATTTTTAGCGACTCGACGACGAATGAGTTTCTTGATGAAGCTCATCTAAGCAGTTTACGTCAATGTGGGGAACGCACTTCTCCACTTTATGGGAGCGGTCAAGCGGAAAATGCCAAAAATACCCGCGGTTTATTTTTCAAGCAGTGTTATTCAACGCTGCTGGGCAGCACGCGTAAGTGGCACGAGCCAGGCATACAGTAAAAATGCAGTAACCATGAACAAGAAACACGCTCCAGCAAGAAAGTGGCATTAAATTCGGTAGGAAAGCTGCACTTCTGAGCTCGATCTTGTGCGAGAGGCGAGAGAAGACGGCGGCCTTTAGCGGCCGCCGTGAGCCGCGGCGGCCAAAGCACGGCAGGCACGTTGGGAATTCGGGTCTCGTGACAGACAACTGCGCCCTCGCCGCCCTCGCTTGTTATTGACCGAGAGCTCGTCGCGCTTGAGAAGTGTTCTCGCCCGCTTTGCGGCTGGACACGTGGAATGCGCCGCCGTGAGATGAATGAGTTGGCGTCGGACTAAAGGTCAACATTAAAACTGGCGTTTGTTCATTAACTGAACAAAATCACACGGTAATCCAACAAGCCTTTACAACAAATTTCATTGGCAAAAAAACAGGAAACTTTTTCTGTAAAAGGAACTTTTTCAGGAACTTGTACGTTTCGCTAATATCCGCATGTTATGTCGAACAGACTCGCAAGTGTTTAAGGGTTTCGGTAAAATAGGCTAGAGTAGCGCTAACCCAGTATTTTTTGTTTGTTTCCTCCAAAATGCGTGTCAAGATGTGTTTCCGTCTTAGCACGCAATCGCCTACGACTTAGGTCTAAACAAGTTAGTCATTGTTTTTCGCCTTTCGACCTGTGTCTTATCCTGGAGGCTTTAAAAATCTCGTATCGCTTTCCGGCGGCCGTGTTGGACGTGAGGCTTTTAAATCACTTGAAACTAGGCTCTCGCCTAATTAATCAAACTTTATTTGCCTCCCTTGAGACTTATCATGAGGCCCTGCGACTTGCAGCTAGCACCTCAAAGCTCTTATGCAGTGTGTCTGCAAACAATAAAGTTTCATCCTGCATATGTAGTTCCCTCACCCCCTCACCCGTAGTTTGAACCCACCTTTCTGACTTCCTAATCTCATTGCTACGATGTCCCGTAGGTTCAGTCACCAAGGATCATCATAGTGCTGTATGCCCGACGAATTGTCATCGTCGAGAATCACTACTATTTTGATGTGCGAACTTCTGACGGCTATACGATGCTGCTGAGAGCATATGGAAAACACCTTTGCTGATCGATGTTAAGACTCTCTGCGCATTTCTGCCCTCCTGGCCTTGGCGTTAGCGCTGCGGGAACGTTAGTACCGCTAAGAATTATTGCTGTAAAATTACATGCTTCGAATCTAGCCAAGCGCTCTGTCTGCTTCTCCGAAGGCGCGTACGCCTTTGAAGCCCTTATTGGCTGTTGTGCGTGACATGGTTTCGTCATGGCTTGGGTCAAGGACTAGAGAACCCGCTCCTCCTGCCTTCCAACTATTCAGCGTAACTCGCTTTCGATGCCGAGCCCTTCCAGAAGTGTTCCCAATGGCCCAAACAGAACCCTATAGTGACCGCTGTGCACGGCTCGGCGCGCTCCTTTTAAAGTAGATCATTAGACGTCTTTGTTACACCTGTCGATGCGTACCGGAAATGGCATGTGTGGTGAATGGGTTCCTAAACATGTTTCCATGTGTAAAGGGCCCAACGAGCCTCGCCCCGTTTGAGCGGAACTGAGGTGAAGATCAGCGACAATGGTAATATTCATCTAGCAAGCCAGCTTACTTTATGTCACTCAGTATCGTTCATTATAGTCGTTAGAACATCAAGTTTTGGACGCGAATACGCTTCAGTTCGTACTAAAAGTGCCGCGTTTTCACTTGTTATTGCCGTGACTATTTTTGGAAAGTTCATAATGCTGTGAATTTTTGTCCCAGTACTCAGGTCGCAAAGGTCACTAATTATTTAGGCTATGTTTGCTATGCTCCATTCAACCGGTTCCGCCAACCGCCTTTTCGAGAAAGGAACTGGTTAAACCCGATTCAACTCGCTTGATACGACTACCCTAGCCTCTAGCAACCCTGGCTAAACGTATAAGCGAATTCCTGACTATGTTCAGAATGATGCCGGACCGTTAACCCACGGACCCTAGAAACCCCTCGATTTGGCTTCTGCCAGCAGGCGCAACTGGGTGGCCTGCTTATTCTTCTTTACCTTCTCTGCTTGCCTCTCTGATGGCTGCATCTTTCGATACGCTACAAGTTCCGTGTAGCGGCAACAGACGGCACCACCCTCGTCCTCACTACTACCCCGATGTGCTTGCCGGAGGAAATCAACAAAACACAAAGCCGTAACAACTTCTTACTATCTAGGCTTAGTACACGAACTCGCTGTAATCTGTCTGCTCAGCGCAGGTGGAAGTGTCACGTTCTTGGAGCACCTCCATTAATGCTTAATGACATTGACCTTCGTCGTGGACCCGAGCCTTGTTCCCCTTGCAAACCCTTCAGCTTTCCTATGTCGTCAACTACAACAAGATAGGTCTTGCTGTGTAGCAAGATGTAGTGCATCTGTATGTTACGTTCGTTCCTTGCTGACAAACGCGTCGTGCCATTTGGCTTCGTTTATATGGAGGAGGGAGGTAGCTCGCCGAAATTTTGCATTTTGGCACGTCGTTTCGGGCAGACGAGATGGGAGAAAGCTAATATAGACTTCGGCAGCCGTACCGTGCCGTGTTCCGTTCCGTGCCGTTTTCCGTATTCCTAGGCGCGGACTCCGCGCCGCGGAATACGGCAGGGCAGCGGGTCAGTACGGGGCCGTACTCTGTTCCGAACTAGTAAGGCACGGAGTACGGCATGGCTCGAAAAATAAGTCCGTTCCGTGCCGTTTTAGTGCCCAACAGCACAGAATACGGCCCGATTTGCAGCCGTGCCGTATTCCGTGCCTTAGAGTACGGCACCCAGTACGATAGAAAGTACGATAAGGGAAGGTCAGTACGGCACGAAGTTCGGTACGGGAGTGGTTTGCTGAAGCCTAGGTTAATATGCCGAAAAATGTTTCTTAGAGCAAAAGTGTTTAGCATTCACCCGAACATTTATCCATATGAACTTCTCGCCAGTGGGAGATCCCGCTATTCGTAGAAGCTTATGTCCTTCTAATGGAAAAGGTGTACGGGGTTTTTTGGGTCCCAGAATTTTGGGATCTCCCACTCTGGCGATCGCACCGGTGCTAGCCGTAATTGCCGGAATGGCAATTTCGTTAGGGACTTGCCAGTTCTATGAACTGGTTAGGCATAAATGTTCGGGCCTATAATCCTCTTGCACCGACTGCAGCGCAAGCGATAACACGACGGAAATGGCAGTTTATTCAGTGTTTGTTCAACACTAGCGAATAGCCTTATCGGCATTCTGGTTCGCGTACTGCTTACTTATATCGGCGTAGATAGCCCTTTCATGTTCGCACTATTAAACGTATGCTTTCTCTATATTTGCGGAACTTGGCGTCCTCGGACGTCTTATATTCGTCATCAAGGACTTGTCTACAACCTTAGCATCAAGACTGGCTCTTGTAAGGTGTTTGATCGCTAGACGTCTATGTGATTAAAATTTTGCCATTTCCACACCAATAATTGCACGTTGCAGCAGTCGTTCTTATGGCGTGTCCTCTTCCCCAGCACTGGTTTAAGCCTCGATGTTTTACGTCACGAGCGCTAGCGGCGCGTTTTTCGGCGCACCGACTTGACACTTTTTCGCTAATGAACTTTATGCGATGACCCCGTGGCCTGTAGCTTGCTAGACTGTACAGTTGATCTGAAACTGCGTGCTGTTGTGCGCGGGGTTAACTTGATTGATGCTGTGCCGAGGCAAACGACTGTGTCTGTGCCCTTACAGCTTCGTTAGAGCGTCTTAGGTCGTCAAGTTCCGACAGCATACGTTGCGCTGCTGATCTCCTCTTTTCGTTATCATAATGGACGTGGACAAGGTAAGTTTCCTACCGTCCCACAAAAATTTTAAGACCACAGTCCCCCGCCTTTAGCGGAGATTCTTGACCTTTCCCGCCGTCGAGCAATTTCGGGACTTAAATAACTTTTAGCATTACCCTCTATTCGCCGCCTTCGTTAATCGAATGCTTCTTCGTAATGCGGGTCTCTTGCCCTACATGGACGCGGCGCTCGTTTTCGAGCTTTTATGCCTGCTGCTGTCGTACCCGGTGAATGCTTTCGCTGTGCACATTGCGCTCAAAACGTCGCTATTGCATCGAAACTTTGTGTGGATTCTCTACCACCTCTTCCATATGTACTGGACGTCGCTCGCGTGCAGGATTGTCCTGATATGTGTGCAGCTGGGAAGAACAAGTACTGGTAAGCATATGCTTTAAGGGCAGGTTAGAGCTGGCAGGTTACCCTCCCGTGCCGTGGCCATCCTCCCCGTGCCGAATCTTGCCGTGCTGTGATTCCAGAAAGCACGGCTTTTGCACTGCCACGGCTATTTATGGCCACGGCACGGTCCCTGAAACCGGCAAATTTCGGAGCCAGCCGTAGGCCGTGCCGCAAAGCCGGGCCGTAACGACGGTTCCACGACACGGCACGGCTTGCCAGCTCTACTCCTAGGCCAATAATCGGGACCTATAGACGACTGTGACGACAGCTTTAAAAGCATGTTTCTTGAAACTTCTGTCTCGTTAATATAAGCCCCCCCCCCTCCGCTTGCGCTGCTACCCAACAATTTTAATAAGCGGCCACGCCACATATGCACGCATGTTTTGAAAAAGTTTGTCAAAAACTACTAAATTAACAAGGCTCTTTTGGCCGGACAAACGAGAGTCAGAAAGCCGGGACATAAAAGATCGGCAGCCGTACCGTAGTACGTCCCGTAACGCACTCCGTACCTTACCGGCTGATTTGGAGTACGGTAAGGGGGGGTTGTAGAATAACGGTACGGAGTACGGTACGGCTACCGAATGCAGATCTGTACTAAAAATGTTTTCGTGCACCGCTATATGAGCTATTTCTCTCCGTATACTGGGAAACGGAAGATGACACTAGGGCCGCTCGTGTGGATGGCACGTCGAGCTGTGCCGTGATACGGCACGGCGCCTCAAGGTGGCGTATTGACACTAGGTATTCTGTACCGTTGTTTTGTACACGAATATTTGCAGACAACCTATACGACAATACCTTCTTCTACGCCTTACTCGTTTACCGCACGGGTTGTGCCTACATCTGCTTCACTACGATCTTTGCCTTTATTACCGAGAGGGTGTTCGCTACCGTCTTCATAAGGGATTACGAGAAGAGAAGCCGGTTTTGGATCGTTAGCTTGGCTATTTTCTTCGAGTACCTCATTACAATCTGCTTCACCTGGCTTCATTTACGAGGTTGGTGCGGAACGAGGTCGGACCATGGAACGGAACAGAGATCTCCGAGCGGCACCTGCCGGCATAAGATTATGTGCCAGACGAGAGTGATGTATGAAAACAAGGACAAAAAGTGGCTCTCAAAACAGGATAGTTCCGAAACGAAGAGTAAGAAGTCTGAAAGACAAACAAAACTACTTCAGGTACGCTGAGCGCGGTATGCATCATCGTCATCTTAACCGTCATGAACATCGCTTCCGGGATGGTAAGTGCAAAGGACTTGTGTGGGTAAAGCAGGGAGTATCAGCATCAAAGACGACGAAACGTGGGTGTGTCGTCACATATTCGGAACTATTTTGGGGTGCTGTTAGATGAGGAAGTACCTTCGGTACATATCTTTTCCATTTGCCCCTTTCCGCTGCACGCTGAACCATGCTACCATAGATGATCTACGAAGTTAGAGCAGACGTTCCTATTCGAAATGCGGCCATGAACCAACTGCAAACACGCAATTAGCCCTGGCTCGGCGACACCAAGGGTTTGCAAATTTGTTAAAGGTTTTCGCTACTAGAATTGGACCGACAGGCGGTTAGGGTTCCGCGTTTTTTCTAGAACCTTTTTGAAGGAAAGGGGGGCATTTAGCCAGTTGCATGCGATACCATCGCGTTTTCTAATGCATAGCCTTGAAGCGATCGTCTCATATTCGTGTCTTCAGGGCTACTTTGCCATCTACGTCGTTAACTTCGGCCACGACAAGCGTCGCATCAGCCCCATGTACCAACCACGACTGAGCGAACGCTACCAGCTCTCCGAGAACTTGCGAACGCTCAGGCTATTTCGGAAGACGATCGTCTACATCTCCTTCTTCAACCTCGTGTCGACGCTAAGCTGCACACCGCGAATGATCCAAATGTCACCGATAGTGACGAACATCTCCTACGAGGTCTTTGACCTGTCCTTCGCAATGTAGGCAAATTTTAATTGCTCATTTATCCATTTCCGACATGAGCATGGTCTGTTCCAGAAGGTCATTCATGGCGTCTTGCCAATGAAAATTCGAAATGGTCAGGGACTTCTAACTTCAACCTGGTTCAGGACTAATTACGGAATGTGACGCTAATGACACTAATCTTGTCGGTGTACTGCAATCGCCACTATTTTTTTGTGGGCGGGTAAAGCATATGTTTTAAGGAAATTGGTCACTGCCTTGTGGCCTTGAAGGAAGCCTATCGTGTTGTGACAAGTAACTCCTGTCGGAAACCGGTTTTCGCTCCATCCTTTTTGATGTTGAGAAAAGACTGGCACTTTTCCACCTCCTAAACCACACGATTTTTTGCTTAACGACACGTTCCAAAGACAGTCCAGCGTAGTCGACTGTCGAGTGTTTCCAAGTGGTCTTTGACTGATATACACTTGACTTCCTTTTTCGCCCCCCTTTATTCTAGTTCTGAAAGAAGGCCTTTTTTAATTTAAAAAAAGCCGTATAAATAGAAGCCTTATGCTGATCTTTGAAGCGCGTCCATTTCGTTGGTCTCTTCCGCGAAAGCGATGCGCTCTCACGTCGCTGCCGCTTGCTTTTTCTTTCGATGCGCCCCATTACAGTTTTACGATGCCGACCGAAGCACGGCGACAGATCGTTCATGAGACCGTCTAGCGCGATCAGCTATCGGCCCAAGTAGTATAGTGGTTAGTACTCCACGTTGTGGCCGTGGCGACGCAGGTTCGATTCCTGCCTTGGGCAGGTTCCTTTTTAGCCCTTTAGTTTGGCCTCTGTAGACCGAAGAAACACTAATATCGCGTGACCAAAGTTAGTATTCAGTATTAAGAACATTACAGGCTCCTTGGACGAGTTTTATGTGCCTGTGATAGTGCATATAAAGGTAAAGAGCCTTTCAGGAAAAACATTTTATTTTTTGAGATTACGTTTTTTATGCTGATAACGAAGTATATTCCTTGGAACACTTTCACGAAGTGATTTCCCGTATAGCTTATACCATTCCGTCTCATGGCTTTGATGTCTTAACAACGTTACGTGGGCGTAATCTTCCCGGAGATGCAACACATTTTTGGGGTTGCTTCCGGCGTAAGGAGAGCAAGAAGAAGTTTCCTGCAAACTCATACTTCAGAAACCCGTCTAAGCAAGACATTATTACGTTTAGGTACGGCCTCGTCTTGCCGATAATGACGTTGCGAAGCGAGGAGTGTTGGCGGAAAGCAGCGCAAAAGGTGCTCAGCAGTCGTCGCCCCTTCTCTTGGTACTTCCAGCCGCCCTCGGAACCCTCAAGCATGTTCTCAGGCTTGATCCGCGGAAAGGCCGAATCGGATATCTACTTCCAGCAGCTGTCTGGCCAATGGAAGCATTAGCTCAAACGTAGGGGCTTTTGAATTAATTGTATAAATGAGTTTGCAATTACCTAACATCTACTGTTATTACCGCTAATGAACTTGGTGTGAAGTAGGTGGGCGCTAGCCGATCGTATCTACTATTTGCAGGACGAAAGCCGAACGTATTTACTCACACTTTCGAAGACGGGACGATTAAAATCAATTAATCAAACAAGCAGATTCAATGCCTGATGCGTTGCCTTCACAAAAAGGAAACCAAACGTAAACTAATGCGGTGCAAATAGTAGACGAAATCATTCTCACATTCTTACGATGTCAGGTTTATGAGTTCTTTTAAACTTCCGACTGCTCCAGCTGTTGCTCTGGGCCTTCCTCCGCGCTGTCTGCTTCGCTCTTGCGAACCCACTTGTTCATGTGCGGTTTGCCTAGCAGATGGGTCAGCACCGTGAAGTCGTCATCCGCAATGACGGCGATGTCGCACAGTGTGCAGCGGAAAAGGTGCGGGTCCTCGGTGGATGTGAGGTCGTTATAAAGGTTGCAACCAACTAGCCGGTCAACTTCCTAAAACGATGATTTGTGTAAAAGATAGTCCACTTCATGAAACAACGGCGGGCCGGTTTTACTGGTTTCGTTTCATGGAAACCGACGTTTTTAACGGCGTAAAAAGGCAACAACCATTTTGTCCTTTTCTTTTTTCCATCACTATCAGAGAATGGCTTTCGCTCCAAAAACTCACTTCCTTATGGTCATCAGATTGCAAGTGCTGCTCTATCGCTTCTTTGCCATCATTGTAAACCCGACAAACGTTGCACCACAAATACGATGGTCCTCTACGACGCTTCTAAATACATTCGAATTGGCGTTAAAGCGACCTGGACGTACGTATTCTCCAGACTCCTTCAACTCTTTCAGCTTCTTCCTCCACAGCATTCCTTGCGTAATCATTGGGATCAACTTGATGCCAAGCGCATCTCGCTTCTCCTTTGACTCGCTAAAAGGCACCTTTTTAAAGCCAAGTACGCAAGGCTCACATTCTCATTCTATGACCGACTCCGTTAACATGTACGTAAGCCATTCGGTCACCATGCAGCACACTGCAGCAGACGCTGCAATTCCACACGAAACCGTGCTTAGTCGTTTCGACGAGCTCCATGTATTTGTCCAGCGTGTAGCTTGAGGTGTGTGTTTCCTAAATCCCCGCTTCGGGTAGGAGTCTGCTGTGTTTTATATTAATAATATTATAGAATTTGTTCATTTAGTGGGGAACAAAAGCTTTCGGGATGGGGCGCTTTGCTGCCTATGACACCTAAAGTGGTTCTTCTAAGTATGGGATGCGATACCGCTTAGTACGCGCAAATGGCCGCATCCATGTTTCTGCATGCGGTACCGCTTGGTTTTCATGCATGACCAGGCTCGAAGTGTGATAGAACCTCCTTCTATGTTACTGCTTGACAGTTTGAGGGAGCAGCTATTGTATCTTAGAAGCCCTCTCGAGTGGTGCTACGTCACAATGCGAATACGAAACTTTTGGCACACCCCACCAGCACTTTAGTTTATGGTGACTAGTCGACGTCTTTGGCGGTTTCGTGCGATTCCTAAAGCTCGATTTGGATAGGAGCCTGCTATCTCTTAAATGATGTCTATTGGATTTTATTCATTTAATGTAGAACTAGCGGCTGGGCTGCGCTTCGCGCAGCCAGCGCCGCTACCGTGGATAACTTGTACCAGATAGACAACGTCTGTGTCATGGCGCCACGGCATGCATTCAGTGTTCTAAACATCGTGCGTCGGAACATTGTTTAAAGTAGACCACAAAAGCCAAAATTTCATGTTTAGATAACTTTGCACGCGCTAAACGCACCGGGCAGTCGAATGATACCAAACTCGAAAGAGTAGCCGGATTTTGAACTTCATGCCCTGACCTCAGGATACATCCCCTTAAAAAAATAAGCGTTATGTTCGTAATCTCCATGATGCAAAACCCCCTACTAGGACCGATTTGGCAGAATATTACTTCTTACCCCTATGTCCTAGCCACCCGATCCGACTGAAAGTTTCCACTTTTCATAACTTTAGAAACCCTATCGAATCATACCACACTTGCCCTGATAGCGAAAACTTTTTTTTGGACGAACACTCACCAGCGTATAAGGTAAAAGCTTTTGGGGTGGGGCGATAATGTCGTATGGTTGTAAGAACATTATGGTTAAGTATCATGCTTAGCTAGAATGAGCTCCATACGACTAAGAATAACGATCCCGCACAATGATGTGCCCGCTCCGAAGGCGTAAGTAAGAAGCCTCTATGGCTGTTAAAAGTGCTGGTTAGCGTCGAAAAAATGAGGCTAGCCGGCGGTTCGTTCTGCCTTGGGGTCTAGAAGCAAAACCAACCTTTGCCAGTGGCAATGCTTCGACGGATGGTTCTGTAGCTCTCACTGCTTTTGTTCTTTAAAAGGGCACATATTTTTCACGCCGGAAAAGCTACCACTTACCTATTTTTTCTATGCTTCTTGCCGTTAATATGATCACTGGACATTTGTTCACCAGTTAATCCTTGAATGTCGCAAAGAGAACACCGATAAATTGGCTTGCGCTTTCTAGTTGTGGCCGTCAGTAATACGTACTCGTCTAGCGGATGCTTTTCCGGCTAAAAACACGTGTAAATTGCAAAGTGGGTAACGGAATCGTTCGTACTTTCTCTTCGTCAATCAACAAATCTTGTTGTAGGATGGCCAGAATGGTTCTCTCGTTAACACGAAGATCATCCGCCGGTTCGTCAACGGTGTCCACGGGAAAATCTCCAACCTAAACTAAACAAGTAGAACACTCTCACCGTGGCTTAAACCCTCGGAAAGACCTAACTTTTGGTTCGAGAAGAACTAGTCTGTAGTTTAGGCATATTTTCGACATCCACTCTGGAATTCAAGCCAAACTCCTACCTTATCTTCGATATTCGGCACATTTGCGTCGTTCAACGGTGTTTCATCTTTCAAGTGCTCACAATTAGCAGTCATTCTGTCAATAGTTAGGCGCATCTTTCCATTCTCCGTTTCCAACAAATTAACTCGTTCCAATAAAACCCGAATAATCTCCTCGGAAGCAGAAAGTCGCTTTAGGAAGTCGCTGTTGGCGGCGCCTGCTGGTGCCGGCGGATCCGGCACAACCATTTTGAGAGTTCTTCCTTGCGGAATGACGCTAAAAATGTCACTAAAGTAGAAACTTCAACGTAAAATGTCGAATAATGTGCGAAAAACAACAAATTGTGCGTAAGTTTCTGGCGCATGTGACGCTTTCTGGATGCAGACGGATCAGCGACTGCTTCTTCCCGGAGGGTGGCAGAGACAACTCTTGGCAGCCGGTTGGGCGGCTCCACTCGATTCCCACGGACAAGGGCGCTCTTTTCAAAAACACGGACTAGCAGCTGGCCACACTTCGTGCGGACACTGCTACGCTAGAACGGGTATTTCGAAACGAAGCACCACCACCAACAGCAGTTTTGCGGGCAGAAGGAATGGTTTACGGTAAACTAAAAGTTGTGTCTTTGGGGTGTAGTCGAGAACCACAACGGGACATGCTGAGTTGCTGAATTTAAAAACCTACCATCAATTTGGTGCGGGCATCCGCACGTCCCACTGTCGATGGATTCAGTCAATGTCCACCTCTCTAAGGCAACCTAAAATTGCTGCAGAACCATATTCAGAACTGTTTGCTTGTATTTCCTTGCTTGTTGATCCAAGAAACTATTTTAAAAACTTTTAAAAACATGGCTACATAGCCCCCATTTCATCGTTGGCCCGGATAAAATAAAAGCTGCAAGGTGTATGCTTCCGCATGCTATACCGATTGGTACACATGAGTGCCCCAGTCTCCTCTGACTCAGACCTCTGAAATGGTACCCAGAAATAACTTCCTAGGGCAGTTAGTCACCGCTATGCATCAGTCGCTAGCCAAATAGTCAGTCAAGCTCAGCTACCACAGATCACACGTCCCAACCTCAATTCCAAGTGTTGGGAGCGTATAACGCGCAGCCGAAGAAGCAACTTTATTTAGTGAGCGCAAGTACCACAAAGTGATGGGACTCAGGGACAGCTGGTTTAACGCGAGACTTGCAGGAAGTGTGGGGTACGAGACGGTGTTTTGGTTAGTCAGTTAGTATCCGACGACAACATTGACCGGACGCATTCTAGGCACGCGGATCCACATTGCGGAGCCGTTGGCTTTTCAGGTGCGTCGTATACGACGTACGCGTCCTTCTACAAATGTGGTTACGACGAAATTGTTGTACGCCTTTGACTTACCAACGTGATGCTCGCACTTGGGGCAGAAGTCGACGCGCTCATGGAAATTGACCAAATATCCCAGCCTGGAATCGAGTCGGAATCGGGCTGGGCGCAAACGCGGTTGCTGAGCTTTTTAGGCGTAGGTTTGTCGTCGAAATTTCCTGTGATATCGACAGAATTGCCGTTAATATGGATGCTCACGTCGATGCCGAGGTCGACGTTACACAGCATAGTCTCCGAACTCGAAAACTCCCTGAACGTCACTCCGCCTTTACCGTTGGAACCGATTTCCCACAAGCACTTTTCTCCAGGGGGATTAATTCCCCACCTAAAGCAAAAAGTTACGCCAGGCACAAGTTAATGATCATGCTTACTTAACTGCGTAGTTCTCGGCACGGATGCGGAACGTGAGTGGTTGATTGCTTCTGACGGTGACGTTCACATTAACTCCGCCGCGTTTGATGACGGGATGGAACGTTGCTGGGTTGATCTCCAACGCGGGCTTGTTGCAATGCGGTTGATCCAGGCATAGTGCCAATGCCTCGGGTGAGTCGACTGGTGCCAGGCGAGCGTCGCTCAGCGACGAGCACAGCAGAGTCAAGAGGATGGCAAAGATGAGCATGATGGCGACGAGGACGGCGATGCACTACAAGAATTGCTGCCGCGGAGTATGCTCCGCTTGCTGAAAAGCAAATGCGGAAATGAACAAGCTAGGCGAGCCAAAATTAGGATGTTATTTCAAGGCGTAAACTGAGTCAGGGCATTCCTCCCTTAAGCATTGGTTCATACACGATGAATATTCGCAAACATACAGACAACATTCATCTTTATCATAGGGTTTCGGCATCTTGCTGCGCCGACGCTAAGGCTGAGTCACTGCGTTCCGCTTCCCTCGTTCTTGCCGCTGAATGTCGTTACGCATAAAGACGAGGCCTATATTTAGCGAAGGTTCTTTAAGGAGCAGTAAAAACATGCTCACCAAGAAGCTAGCCCTTTAACGTATATAGACACCTATATACATACTACTAATACTATATCCCAGGGCTGGGGACTCCCCGAAAAATACCGAATCTGAATTTTTAAAATTTTCAAAACCGATTCCCAATCAGGGCTCCCAGACCGCCTTCCCTG
>JNEY01000691.1:17289-33026 GCA_020875895.1 Aphelenchus avenae | reverse complement strand
GGGGGGGGGGGGGGGGGGGGTTTGAGATCCCTGTAGGTCATGAGCACGTGAAGCAGAAGCATGCGAATCAGCAACATGCGGAAACATGCGAACGGAAACTGTGAAACAAAAACATGCTGAGCACGACTTCCAAAGCAAGAAGTTTCCTAGAACCGGGCGCACACGTTAATTGATGAAAAGTTTTAGGGAACTCCTATCGTATCAAGTCACCTGAGAAAGCCCTTTCATGTGGTGCGACGAACAACAAGCAAATTTGGCACTTTTGACCGACCATACCGTAGCTTGAGTGTATAGTGATTCGAAACATAGAGCAAGGTCGTGAAAAGAGAAATTGGCGGCGGTAAAACTGCAATGCCTGTATTAGACTTATTTGGTACAACCCGGTCAATCGCCGACTTTCTGAGAGCTTTACCTTTACTTTTGTGTACTGTATTTCCTCGAAAAACCCACCCCTCTGCTAGACCTCCGCACTAAAAGACCCCGCTTCCTCTAAATTTACTGCCATCCTGGATGCATTTAAATTTTTTAAATTTTCCAGGATTCGTTAAACGAAACCCCAGTTCTACCAGTCCGTATCATACGGATAGCGGCAAATAAAGGTGCACATAGGATCAACGTTCTTTAACATGTGATTGCAAAACCTGCAGGTCCAGTCCATCCGTATAATTCGTCAAGTCCACATCATGGAAAACTACCATAAAACTAGCTTCATAACGCTATACCTATTCAGGTTGAAACAAAACTTCCACTGGCGCGCTTCGCAATAGCTAGCAATGCTACAGAAAACCGTTTTTTTTTCTTTTCACCGGCTGAAACTGGCAGATAAAGGCGCCCATAATGGCAACGCACGTTTGTTTTAACCTGAATTGATCTGAACGTCCATTTTGTCCATCTCGCCACGAATTCTACCCAGATACAACATAAGAGCGTGCTAAGCAAGGCCCCACCATAAGGCATGCTAATAGCCGAGTCCAGGTTTTAACATTCTAACAATGCGCAGAGTAAGAAAAAAACATTCATGATAGCTGCTCATAAAGAAGCAACTGTCATCAGCGCTAATCACGTATTTTTATTTCATTGTAAACCTGAAGAAACATTCAGTTCGCGCATCGTTCACGTCCATTAAAGTTCACATCAGAGAACATTACATTACATTTCATCGCCTAGAAGCATGCTATCGACCTTTAAGAGGTTTTGCGCGACTAGTAGAAAAAAAGCGTTACGTTGTAAAAGAGAAGTACAAGTAGAATTTAAAGACCCGGGAGGACAGTTCAAGAAAATCAGGTAGGTACATTAAATTGCGGTCGCTTTAGATACGTTCTTCCGTTGTGAAGCGTAAATGTAAATTATGCGTATGTAGTCATATGGATGAGAAAAAACTTCAAGAAGTTAAAAAAGTTTAATTCTTTCCGAAATTTGTGCTACAAAAAACCATTGGCCCAGCGGAAAAGTATAAGAGGAAATACTATACCTCTATGGTCTTGGACGCTTATCAAAATTGCTGGCTGGCCGGCCAGGGGAAGGTGCTGAGGGCCTGCGGTTATGGGCTTGGAGGTCCATGGCTCGAAGCCCGCCCACTACTACTATCTAAGCCGCTGGGCTCAGTGCTTGCTTGTGTTCGTTTAGCAGCTACTCAACGCCTCAGAATTTAGTATTTTCAACGCTTGAAATGATCCCTCTGCTGGTGAAATTGGCTAGTTACGTTCTCACTGCCGCTTGCATGGAAACTGGCGCTTTCAACAGGGTTGTGACGATAGTTTACTCCTTCCAGCTGCTTAACGGTCCAATTTGCTTATTTGCCTTAAGGCAGGCGTCCCTCCAAGCGCTAAAAATGACAGAATGATTTCAGCGGGTCATTGCGTAAAGAGTACGGAGTATTCTACGGATTTGCGCGAACGTGAACGCCTGTTGAATCTCAAACACTGGATGGACCGGACTATCGCCGGGCGTGATTGGCCTTTCGGCACTGTTTTCTCAACTAGTCCCAGTTAGGGTCGCATACTCTTGGTAAAATGAACCGGAGAATTTTTCGGGAAAAAAACCGAAAAATGGGACAAAATTGGGTATATGACCGATTGTTCATTGTTGTTCATAAATATGACGGAAGCTTCAGATTTTCTTTTAACGTGACGTTGTTCACAAATTGGCGGCCATTTGGTATCTATCGTCTGTTCTACATACGGGGCATATTTTTACATAAACAAACATAATATCTTTAAATTAGTTGACGACGTTTGCAGCAATACAAGAGGTACGGCAGTTAGCCAAGTGCAAAAAATACTTCCCTACTGTTCTGGTGCTTCGGCTCTCTCCCACGTCCCACCGACCGTGGGATGTGGGACACACATCCCACACTCGGTATCGGCTACGCACACTCCGTCCACCCTGCTCGAGGCACTTCGCCAAACACTGCGTGCATGAGCCTGATCCCAAATAGAACTCAGTCGATGGAGCGCATAATTTGTCACCACCAGAACACTTTGTTGACGCGCATTTATGCGCTGCTAATGCACCTAACGAAGTTCAAGTTGAAGTATAGTTCCTCGTACGTCTTCAACACGCACCGCAAAATGGCGCCTCCGAACCGCAAGCGTCCTTCGATTTCGGTGGAACTAAACTCGCTAGGACTGGATGGCAGTGACTCGTCAGACGGAGACATTGAGCAGCTCAGACTGAGGAAATAATAGACAGCTAATTTAGGTGCATATTCTACCGTCATCGGCAGTACTTGATCCTGGAACAACACTATGCCTTTGGGGTCGTCACTGACGATGGTCCAGCCCCAAATGACCTGAGGCAGGCGGTCTGATGTATGGACCGAAACCGTCTGTCTGCGTTAGAATGTCATTCAATACAAACAAGAAGCATAGTTTTACAACTTTCTTTTATTTATATGGACGCTAATAGTTGGCATTTAAAAAGTACTGAGAAGCCTCTAAAAAACCTGCGCGTTTCTGTTGATGATGATGAAATTTGTTCAAGCCAATGTTTTGTTGAATGTTGTTATTGTTGATACCTAATAAGGGCATGCGGGGCCAATGAAGTATAAAATGCACGCCATTTTTTTACCTGCATTGCAAAAAAATTTTATTCGCGCAATATACTTGGAGAGAGCATGCAGCATGTCGGCTTTGTACGTCACTTCGCGTTAAAGGTGGGGAGTACATCAGGAACTGGACAAAGCAATGATCAAGGATTGAAACTTTGCGTAGTTCTTGCTAGCCTTGCTTTCGCAAGACACCAAGAACAGTGATCGGCGCGCATTAAAAGCTACAAACAGTGACGGCAAGCAGCTATATCCCATCCCATTTTGTACGTGAATAAAATAAACGCTTCGTATGCGCGCAATTCCACATCCGAACCGGAAAAACGCTTTCGGCTGATGTGCATTCAATGAAAATGAGTAGTGTTTGGCACGTTTTTTACGAGTACACTTCTTAGTGTACCACAAAATCTAAACGAATAATGTAAAGATTTTTTCGTGCGTGTGACTTTATCAACTATCGATCGACGCGTCGCTAAGACACGCACAAAGACAAACAACATAACCAAATAAACTCAGTCCCTTTTTAACACCACCCTCGTGTGTGGAAACTTTTGTCGATTGTTAGGAAAAGATTTGCTTTCCAAACATTAGGACAATAAATCAAATAAACAGTAGCATTTATTTATCAAAACTTGTACCACAGGGGGTATTCGTGACCTTATTTGCAGCAAATAAGAATGGCAATAAGATGCAGCAGAAATAAGCAATAACATCGGGAAACAAAAGCGAAATGCGCAAAGCGTATATGCGGTCCTCAACGCAGTGAACTGCAACGCGCAAGTGCGTGATCAAGGGCGTTCCATGAATCGGCTCACCGACCAATCGAACCGCGCATCGGACGCGCGAACTTGTCCTACGGCGCTGCGCTCGGAGACGCTGCGTCGAGAATTGGCAGGACGGGTGTCGTCGAAGTAGACGCGGTAGGCGCAAAACAAAAATCAATTCCTTGCAAATATAGGTTGAAAATAACACGATTCCAAAGCCAATTCCATGTGTAAGGTACGCCGACGACACAGGCGAGCGAAGAAAACATACTTCTGCCGGAAATAACCGCTATAAACTAAGGCGATGCCGTTATTGTCCAAAAATCTTTGGTTTGCGCTTCGTTGGACAGCAGTAAAAAGCGCTTATGTCGCGTAGGTATGCGCTAACTGGCGCACAAGGCTGACAAAGCCGAGAATGTAAGCGGGTTTGCGTAAATCCCGCAATTTTATTTAGCACCCATTTTTAACACGCAACAGCAATAATTTGTCGCATGAGCAATAACATGCATTTCTTCAGCGCGACAGTAGACAAAATAAAAATGAGCAAAAAAAGTCCTCAAAAACGGCTGGTGCACGGGAATGAGTTAAATGGGCCTACGCATAATCTATCAAGACCAAAAAACCTGTTCGTAGTACCTCATCCAGGTATGCATGAGCAGCAGCTTTTTGCCAATGTTGAACGGCGGGGTGCAGTGGTGTTAAATAGTACAGAGAGTGGGGGGGGGGGAGTAGGGCACGGGCAAGCAAGCGACAGCTTTCTCAGAGCAAACACCTGTACAGCGGACATGGCTAGGGAAAGTGTTGACGTGAAACAGTAATTTATGTACTTAAGGAGATCAGACGAGTTGGCCAGTCGTGAACCAACATCACCGCTTTTGCAAAAACCGTTACACTACACAATTAAATTATAAACTAGCGGCTGGGCTGCGCTTCGCGCAGCCGGCGCCGCTACGGGGTTTACTTGTACGAAGCAAATAACTTAGGGCTTCTGGTGCTACCATATGCATCCAATATGTGAAACGTTTGTATTTATCCCTTCTTAGAACATGGTGCGCACGAAATTTCACCGGGCTCGCTATAATATTAAGCAGGAGACACAGTGACTTCCCGTCCATAACCAACCCCCTACTCGCAAAAAAACGGACGCTATTGTCCTGTACTGCATGCACGAAGACCCTAAGGCCCAATTTGATAAGTAAATGTAATTTATGGGTTCTAGATGCTTTAAACCTCTTCGGGGGCCGGTTTGACAGTCTCCTCCAAGGGTTTTCATGTGATGTAATGACTCGATGTTTTGACAAAACCTCGAAAAAGCGCCGTTTTCGGGGTTCGGACCCCTTTTTAGGGGATCCGAAGGGGTCTCGGGACCAAAGTGAAGAATGATTTGTAATTAGCTCATCAAGGGCTTTCATTTGAGGTATCGCATGAACTTCCAACATGACCTTCGTTTTCTGTTCCATGCGATAGCGCTCGCTATCGCATGGAAGGATGAAGCAGGTTTTGAAAAATTGAAAGGTCATAACTTTTTTCTAGCCGACCGATCCGGCTGAAACTTTCCAGGTTTACATAACTTTAGAAGCCCTACCGAATGATACCAAACTTGGACCGATAGCGGAAACTTTTTTGGAACGGAGATTAAATCAGCCCTTTAGTGTAGTAGGATTACTACAATTACTACGAAATTTAACAGTTACGTAGGACAACACGCCATCGACGAACCCGCATACCTTGGGCGCCCGAGAAGACGACGAAGCACAGGATTGCTTAACTTTATTGAACAAGACTCTGCTCTGTGCAGAACTATAGAATGTGAGGCTAAAATACACGGGCCTGAGCTCAAGAGATACTTTTCGTGTTGACTCTCGAAAGCACTGGACCTCCTAGGAGCTCGGCTTAAGTTTGCTTTTCGAGGCATCGCTCTCTCAACTCATTATACATACGTCGTCAGAAGACGCCACTCAACTGACGAGGACCCCATGCAATACACGAACAAGAGAATAAAATGTTCGTAGCTGAAATTACGCCTCTGGCTCCTCGACGAAATCAAAAGAACAATAAAAAAAACCTGTAAGCGTTACAACGTCGTTCGGCGATTCGGCTCACCAAAGCGCGTCCGCCGCAAGAGAATTGAGTTGCTGCGCGGGATCGCGTTCAGAGGCGCTGCGACTTACATCGGCAGGAACCGTCGAACCGTCGATGCAGACGTGCTAGACACAAAAGAAAAAAACCAATTCGTTGCGATCAGGGTTCTCCCGTTTCCATTTCCGGAAATCGAAATGGAAATGGCGGCAAATGTCGATAGTGGGAAATGGAAATGGCCAGAAATTAGGCCTGTGGGAAATGGAAGTGAATAGAAATGGCAAGAAAAAAATTCCATTCATTTCCACATTTTTTACCAAAGGGTTCCCCCTTATGACCGATCCGACCCACGACCGCCAGGTGGCCTTAATCCCACAAGCGTACAGAAGTTATCATTGTGGGCCGTACACTAAATCGGTCCACATTGTAGACGATGTATCCGGAGTACTTCTTTCTAGGTTCGATATATCATTTGGCTTGCACGTCACGCCGTGCACGCTAAATTCTGAACTGGAACAATAATGGAAGTTTGATTTCAGGTGTAACATTCCCAAATTCAGGGATATATCTGCCTCGAGAACCGGCCGACGGGTATGTGGAGGAGAGGCGATTCAGAGATATCGACTAAAAACAGTATCGACCGCAATAACTATGCATTATTTATGCGCTTCTTTGCTCGGTCGTTATTAAATATGCAGCACAAGACCTGATGGAATATTTTGAGTATCACAGCGTGGAATAGTATAAACCGTTTTGTGTTTAGAACTGGCTTTACGTCGAGCACTTTTCGTTTTAAGACGCAAATACACGTAGAGGGAGGCGGTAGAGACCAAGGACAACCATCGTTCAAGATTCAAGAAGGGTAACAGAAGATCAACAGTGTATTGTATCGTTTTTGTTGGAAAATGGCGTTACTCCAGCAGTAAACCGTTTTCGCTATAGCGTGGCATAAATGACTCGACGGGCACGGTTCGTGGACCCGCAGAAACATTTGTTTTCTGGAATTTTGCAAAGCAAAAAAAACGGACACAAATTTTGCTTTATAATTTTGATCGGATCTAAAAGACGCAAACGCGGCACAATGGCCAGTAAGTTGTGCGACAGCCGTGTACAAAAAGGAGTAGCGGATGAGGTAATTGCAAACAGCGCGCCTTGTGCAACCATTCCCGGCGCGTGATTGAGGTCATCGGGCAATGAGAGGTCCAGCGCGCCGAGCGATGCTTCGACTGTGGGTAAAAGTCAGTATAGCCCAAAAAAATTCTTCTTGCGGGGCACCAAAGAAGCGTATCAGGATAGTGCCAGACTCGTAAAAGTGCGGTTGGCAACAACGTATGACACCGAGACAGATATGTCCTCGTACTACGTCACATATTCAACAAACGTTTATAAGGCAACTCGAAACTCGTCATGTTTTTATATTCGCCTGCCTGGCACATTATGGCATTCATTAAAGCGATCATTAAAACCTGTTCTACATTTCAGTGAGATTATAAGAGACAGCAATGCCAAAAAAACCTGGAATTGAGCCACAGCGGTAGGCCAGCAAAGCTTTGCNAAGGCGCGTCTGATGTGGCGTAGGTAGGATGCGCACGCCTTGACATTTACACAGCACAGCATCGAGTACAGGTACGAAGGAACAGGTGCCTGGAATTTGTCGGGTGCATTCTCACCTGAGCCGACATGCCGCTGTACCGCAACCACGGATCAGTTAGGGTAAGGGCAGCCTAATGGCGTGAAGGCGGCTTAGCCCCACCGTTAGCCAAATTGCATCATAAACCGCGCTGCAGCATCTGCTCCACGTGGTCATTTGGATTCGTGATGATCAAACCCGAGGGCTTGTTATGGAGCCTGCATATGGTCGCTTCTATGATCTTCGGAATAGAGCTTCAAAACGGTGCTTTGGAGTAACATGCGCCGCACGTCAATCGTCCACATTGTTATAGTCTGATTGGCTAGCCTAAGATTTAAAGTGCACATAGCATGGAATGCGGACGAAACCGAAGTTGGCATTCCAAAAAGCGAGCAAAAATTTACGCTTCGTCGCATTCGTTATGGGCAATGGTACAGAGGAAGTTAAGGTGTCCCTGATGTAGCGTCGGATGCGCACGTCTTGGCATTTACGCCAACGAGTACAAGTAGACAGGGCAAGGTGGCATCGGCTTGTCGACTACATTTTTGCTTAACCAATGTCCCCTAATATATAACCGAGCGATCGACTGGGGTTTTTTTTCCTTGGAAAGTTCGGCCCCAGCAGCTTCGTTAAGTCACTATGACTCCGTTCGAACGCCGACGAGCTCCATGCAGCGTTTTGTTTCATTGGGGCGTGTTTGACAACGTTAAGATTTGAACCGAAAGTACTCGTACCTGCTGACCAAGATTTTTGAGGTGTCCTCGTTGTCGCAAAGAGCCCCATGTGTACGCTGAAATATGCGTGACTAGCGGCTGGACTGCGCTTCGCGCAGCCGGCGCCGCTACGGGGTTTACTTGTACGAAGCAAATAACTTAGGGCTTCTGGTGCTACCATATGCATCCAATATGTGAAACGTTTGTATTTATCCCTTCTTAGAACATGGTGCGCACGAAATTTCACCGGGCTCGCTATAATATTAAGCAGGAGACACAGTGACTTCCCGTCCATAACCAACCCCCTACTCGCAAAAAAACGGACGCTATTGTCCTGTACTGCATGCACGAAGACCCTAAGGCCCAATTTGATAAGTAAATGTAATTTATGGGTTCTAGATGCTTTAAACCTCTTCGGGGGCCGGTTTGACAGTCTCCTCCAAGGGTTTTCATGTGATGTAATGACTCGATGTTTTGACAAAACCTCGAAAAAGCGCCGTTTTCGGGGTTCGGACCCCTTTTTAGGGGATCCGAAGGGGTCTCGGGACCAAAGTGAAGAATGATTTGTAATTAGCTCATCAAGGGCTTTCATTTGAGGTATCGCATGAACTTCCAACATGACCTTCGTTTTCTGTTCCATGCGATAGCGCTCGCTATCGCATGGAAGGATGAAGCAGGTTTTGAAAAATTGAAAGGTCATAACTTTTTTCTAGCCGACCGATCCGGCTGAAACTTTCCAGGTTTACATAACTTTAGAAGCCCTACCGAATGATACCAAACTTGGACCGATAGCGGAAACTTTTTTGGAACGGAGATTAAATCAGCCCTTTAGTGTAGTAGGATTACTACAATTACTACGAAATTTAACAGTTACGTAGGACAACACGCCATCGACGAACCCGCATACCTTGGGCGCCCGAGAAGACGACGAAGCACAGGATTGCTTAACTTTATTGAACAAGACTCTGCTCTGTGCAGAACTATAGAATGTGAGGCTAAAATACACGGGCCTGAGCTCAAGAGATACTTTTCGTGTTGACTCTCGAAAGCACTGGACCTCCTAGGAGCTCGGCTTAAGTTTGCTTTTCGAGGCATCGCTCTCTCAACTCATTATACATACGTCGTCAGAAGACGCCACTCAACTGACGAGGACCCCATGCAATACACGAACAAGAGAATAAAATGTTCGTAGCTGAAATTACGCCTCTGGCTCCTCGACGAAATCAAAAGAACAATAAAAAAAACCTGTAAGCGTTACAACGTCGTTCGGCGATTCGGCTCACCAAAGCGCGTCCGCCGCAAGAGAATTGAGTTGCTGCGCGGGATCGCGTTCAGAGGCGCTGCGACTTACATCGGCAGGAACCGTCGAACCGTCGATGCAGACGTGCTAGACACAAAAGAAAAAAACCAATTCGTTGCGATCAGGGTTCTCCCGTTTCCATTTCCGGAAATCGAAATGGAAATGGCGGCAAATGTCGATAGTGGGAAATGGAAATGGCCAGAAATTAGGCCTGTGGGAAATGGAAGTGAATAGAAATGGCAAGAAAAAAATTCCATTCATTTCCACATTTTTTACCAAAGGGTTCCCCCTTATGACCGATCCGACCCACGACCGCCAGGTGGCCTTAATCCCACAAGCGTACAGAAGTTATCATTGTGGGCCGTACACTAAATCGGTCCACATTGTAGACGATGTATCCGGAGTACTTCTTTCTAGGTTCGATATATCATTTGGCTTGCACGTCACGCCGTGCACGCTAAATTCTGAACTGGAACAATAATGGAAGTTTGATTTCAGGTGTAACATTCCCAAATTCAGGGATATATCTGCCTCGAGAACCGGCCGACGGGTATGTGGAGGAGAGGCGATTCAGAGATATCGACTAAAAACAGTATCGACCGCAATAACTATGCATTATTTATGCGCTTCTTTGCTCGGTCGTTATTAAATATGCAGCACAAGACCTGATGGAATATTTTGAGTATCACAGCGTGGAATAGTATAAACCGTTTTGTGTTTAGAACTGGCTTTACGTCGAGCACTTTTCGTTTTAAGACGCAAATACACGTAGAGGGAGGCGGTAGAGACCAAGGACAACCATCGTTCAAGATTCAAGAAGGGTAACAGAAGATCAACAGTGTATTGTATCGTTTTTGTTGGAAAATGGCGTTACTCCAGCAGTAAACCGTTTTCGCTATAGCGTGGCATAAATGACTCGACGGGCACGGTTCGTGGACCCGCAGAAACATTTGTTTTCTGGAATTTTGCAAAGCAAAAAAAACGGACACAAATTTTGCTTTATAATTTTGATCGGATCTAAAAGACGCAAACGCGGCACAATGGCCAGTAAGTTGTGCGACAGCCGTGTACAAAAAGGAGTAGCGGATGAGGTAATTGCAAACAGCGCGCCTTGTGCAACCATTCCCGGCGCGTGATTGAGGTCATCGGGCAATGAGAGGTCCAGCGCGCCGAGCGATGCTTCGACTGTGGGTAAAAGTCAGTATAGCCCAAAAAAATTCTTCTTGCGGGGCACCAAAGAAGCGTATCAGGATAGTGCCAGACTCGTAAAAGTGCGGTTGGCAACAACGTATGACACCGAGACAGATATGTCCTCGTACTACGTCACATATTCAACAAACGTTTATAAGGCAACTCGAAACTCGTCATGTTTTTATATTCGCCTGCCTGGCACATTATGGCATTCATTAAAGCGATCATTAAAACCTGTTCTACATTTCAGTGAGATTATAAGAGACAGCAATGCCAAAAAAACCTGGAATTGAGCCACAGCGGTAGGCCAGCAAAGCTTTGCGTTTTATCGCTGAGTCAGTCGCCCAACGCCAAATCCGGGAACGACAGTGCGAAGCAGCCGCCTAAGTGGGCTATGCCTTTTTATATGATAAGCAGAATATTTCTAAAGCGACACAGGGGGAAAAACCTGATTAACGACAGCATTGTTTGTAGCGATATTGCAAAAGGGACCGCTTTAATACCATGCCGATGCTCCGGCATGGAATCAAACAACATTACGGAAACTTGTCGTTACACAAACTAAGTAGAAAATACATATAAAAGTGAGAACTTGGAAAAATTCTTATGCTTTCTGCTTTAGAGGCTGCATCGAGAGCTAAAGGATTGGCAAAAATATCAGCGTCCTGCAAAGAAAGAGCAGAGATGTGAGGCAGTAAAGCGTGCGGGCTCCAAAAATCCGACCGCAACACAGGCATAGCCAATCGGAGGAATGCGTCCATCCGTACCTAGGGTACAAACAACACTACTACTCTTCTAAAGTTTGTTTTTTTCTCTACGCGGCGATTTCAAATAATAAATGATACAAGATTACATACATACAGCAAGTGTACCTACCATATTTCTTTGATCATACCCCCCTCCCCCTCCCCTCAAATAGAGCTTTCCCCCTTAAATGGAGCGCCAACACCATGGTTCTAGATACCTATCTGGGGTATGCGCGCTTCAAATCTAAGGCCATATTTGGATAAATAAAGATAAAATAAGAATTTTAGAACAGAGTGCGAGTCTTACTGATAACAAATAAAATTTAAAATAATATTTAAAATTTATTTTTTTCTGAAAAAAATACCTTCCGAAAAGTATAGCCCCAGCGGGCTATGTTCAAAGAAATACGGATACCTGATATATGTATGGTATATACCGACATTGGGCCACACAAAAATCTTTAAAAAAAAACCTGCATTCTGTCCACGATTAGCTATGGGTTTTTTTCTGGCTCTGCGTCGGCATCAAGGCCAGCAGGTCGTGTCGTTTTCTATCCCAGTTTATATTAAGAATTACACTCGCGAAAACTCTGTTTGCAAGCACCTTCATTCATTCGAGCACAGCAGGGCGTTGGCTCAAAGAGAACGAACGAACCCACAAACGCATGCACAAAGCCGAAAGGTGCAAAACTGAATTACCATTGGGTCTTCAGTTGACGTCAGAGCCGGTGCTTTTCGCCGTTACATGCATTATAATTAGCATTAAAACGTGATTTCCGAAGGAAATTGCGTTTTAGCCCGCCGCAGGCGAAGCCAACGACTTATTTCAGTGGAACAATGGGCTTTCTACACGAAAAAAACTCAGTACTACAGCAAAAATATGACCCTATACCCCCTGAATTTGCTCGTGAAAATCAGGGGCGAAAGGCCAAATTCGGGGGGTGCGAAATGTCCCACAGATTTTTATGTCCCACAAATTATATGCGAAAGTCCCACAACCCAAACATGTCCTACAAATTTCACGCGAAATGTCCCACAAATTCCATGCGAAATGACACATAAACAAGAAATTCCCATAACGGCGTATCTCTGGCGCACATTTATCTGCTCCAGCCAAGGTAACCACGTAACCACGTAAAATACAGCAACCATTAGACGAGGCAACGACTAGGTTAGCAATGTAGGTGAAATAAACCGAGAGGGAATTACAGGGCGGCATAACGGTTCTGACGTGGAGCCAAGGATCGCGTCCGGCATGGCCCTTTATCTTGCGATTTGGCGTCATCTCATTCGCGGCGACCTGCGCAGGATACTCCACCGTCTTCTGTCTGAGGTCTGTGGCTGAGTGGGTAGAGCGGGCACTTCGAATTGCGCCGACATGGCTGCCGCAACTAAAGAACACGCAGAAAAAGCAGAATAAGGAGTTAACCGTGAAATCATGAAAATCGATTCTTTGGCGGCTCGTTCTGCCGCGCTTACCAAATCTTACGCCAGAACGAACAGATAGTTGAGTGCGAAAATGAATGCAAATGAACGGGCACTATGATTTCGTGTTTGTGGATCATTGTCACATGAAATTTGTAGGTCATTAAAATTTGTGGGACGTACATATTTGTAGGTCATTAAAATTTGTGGGACGTACATATTTGTGGGACACACTAAAAACAACTTTTCGCTCTATTAGAGCCAATTCATTCGGCACGAGAAAACACTCGGAATTAACAGGTCATTAATCAAATGAGTTGCTACGTAATTCCAGTTGTCTTCATTGTTTGCAGTTCCCAAATTTATCGCAATAGTCCAAACCCGTCGTGTGGCAATATCTTTTGCCGAAGAACACTTTCATAAAGCCATGTGCATAAAAGTTTTACCATGCCGGTAATGCTACCAAACGGGCGCTTACGGCGCGCTTTTGAACGGAAAAGTAACCAGAGGAAACACAGAAAGCATCGCGTACACAGGCGGGTGTAGCCAAAGAGTGCCTCGCCGCTGGTATACCGGTAGGTGGTTGCTATCAAGGCCTAAAGCGACTAGTTCTGAAATCCAACATCGGACGTTGTTTCGACAGCTTACTTTTCCCCTTGGCAGCGCATTCCTGCTGGACCTTCGCCGCTTACGACATAATTCCTTCGTCATCGTTGCTCTTTTCCCGAGATTCGCGAAGGCCTATCACTAATTATACGTCGTTCGCGCAATTCGGGCTCAAGTAGATACGAGCTCAAAACGACTATACATTTCTGAGTTCACGATATGCTTTGGGTTACAAACAAACTGTTCATGAAAAAACCTGCTTCGGGCAAGTACGTGCTTCCCTTGTCTAACACACGTTTGTGCAATCCAATTAATAAATACTGTTGATTCGAAACATTTCGAAACGTAGTTGAGCAGGTGCATTGTATGGAGAGAATAGAGGACGAGCGCATATTAGCGTAGGGCTGGACGAGAAGAGGAAGGGGTCCGGTGGATCTGCCGAGGTCAGAACGGCGAGGGAAAACTGTTGTAGAACCACTTCAGCCCTATATGAACGCTAATAAAAGCGCACGTAGAGCTAAATATTTGAAAAAAGAAAGAAAAGAAAAAAGACAAGATCGAATAAGCCGGAATACAGGTTTAGCTATAATGGGGGGGGGGGGGGGTCATACTTCCCCGAATACTTGTGCACGCTCTTCTTTTCTGCACCAAACTCGCCCTACCAAAATTTTCATTTCGGCTGACGCGTTCAATGTAAATCTTCTAAGCTGATGACTAGTCGCGGGTAAACAAGCAAATGATAGCGTCATGTACGTCGCAGTGGAAGGTCTCTTGTAAAACAAACAAACGACTTCGACGCTTAGATCATCTACAGCAGGGTTTTCGCTGACCCGGGATTTCTTTCGCATGAACTGAACTGAACTCCAGGTCGAGTTCTGTTCAGTTCAGTTCACTAAAGTTCGGTGAACTTAGCAGTTCATCGCAAAATTTAAATTTGAAAGGTGCCAACATAGTAAGGGAGACGCGACTATCGTAGAAACCCCATAAATTTGCCGTGCTTTCCCCATAAATTTTCCGTACTCATAAAAGTGTCGTACTTTCCCCATAGATTTTCCGTACCCATAAAAGTGCCGTACTTTCCCCATAAATTTTCCGTACCCATAAATTTGCCGTACTTTCCCCATAACTTTTCCGTATCCGTAAAAATGCCGTACTTTCCCCATAAATTGCCGCTTTTCCCCCATAAATTTGCGTACCCATAAATTTGCTGTGCTTTCCCCATAAATGTCCAATACCCATAAATTTGCCGTATTTTCCCCATAAATTTGCCGTACTTTCCCCATAAATTTAAAATATCGCAGCTTTCGACGCGCTTTGACGATACATTGTCCAGAACTTCCAAACGGGGCAACTCTCCACTTAATGGTTGGAGACCGAGAAGACCCGGTGGACCTTGCAGACCACGCTCCGCTCAAGAGTTTCCTTAAGGACCTTCCGAACGTGCCCGATATTCCGATGGCAGAGATGAAGAAGGCCCTCGAGCTCGTTGCTGAGTGCACAGCTCCGCCAGATGGCACGCCGCGCCGCTATTACCTTCGACTTGCCGGCACAAGCACGTACGTCTTCGCATCGTCCGAGGCTCGCTTTGCAAACGTCGGGGAGCTCTTTGATGCGTACCAAAGAAGCTTCAGTGCGGGACCATCCACATAGGAGGAGTACCGAATGGCGCTTCGAGGTATTTCGCGTGTTAAGAATGGCAAGCTTAGTGTGTAACTTTAGGTTCATCGGGTGTATCCTTCTACCAAGTTAAGGGCCCCTTCCACGAATGCTCTTGCCAGAAGGGCTGTAAAAAGAACGTCTGCAAGCATGCCGTCATGGTGATGTGCACGCTTGAAAAGATCTACGAGTACTCAGCGGAGGCCCTGACCAAGCCTATGAAGCACAGCCGGCGCAGTGGTGCAAAGCAGATCGGCCGTCCTGCGCTTTCCCAGAAGCAAAACCGTTTTGCGGCGGCCGACTGACACGCGTCCGATCTCGTTGTTCTCGTTCTGTTTTGCTTTGTTTGCACGTTGCTAGATGGCGCCTGCCGCTATTCTACGGTCTGTTTATGCAGTACGAGATTCCAGTAAACGTATGCACTACAAAAAAGGCAAACAATTTTATGGGGAAAATACGGCAAATTTATGAGTACGGGATTTTATGGGGAAAGTACGGCAAAGTTATGAGGAAAGTACGGCAAATTTATGGGTACGGAAAATTTATGGGGAAAGTACGGCACTTTTATGGGTACGAAACAT
>JNEY01000690.1:56042-68868 GCA_020875895.1 Aphelenchus avenae | reverse complement strand
GTAGGCTTATAGTGCGGTACAATCCTCGCAGATCGCGACCACTCCCCCCCCCCCCCCCGAAAACTACGAAAAAAACTGTCACTCCCCCTAAATATGTCACCCAATAAAGTTGTCACTCACCCCCTCCCCCGCACAAAATTAGCACGCTTTGGAGCGTATTCCCGCACTAGCTCATTGCTACGCAAAAGCTAAACAAGGCTTGCTTTCAGCGACTTGGAAATGAAGAAGGCGCATGTGACTGGACAGTACGAAGCAGACTTTTCGCCGCCCTGGTTCGGCAAGTGGCGGGAGAAGGTCCACGCGAACCGCTTCATGGGGTACCCGGGCGTGAGTCTTTTACGCCACGAGGTAAGAACGCTGTACTTGAGTTCGACCATTGACGGGAATTGCAGGTATACTCGCAAGATGGCACGCCGAATGAGATGAGGGCGTACGTTCGCAGCACGGAGCCTCCCTTTCCGATGTTGGTGACCGTGAGGTCAGGTGGTAAGGTATACCGCCACATCGGAACGCACTACGCAATGTTTGTAAGTGTTTTAGCCACAAAATTTGCGTCGCAGTCACCGATTAAACCGGCTGTCTTAGACTTTGCATAGGAATTTTCGAGCGTCACAAGGGCATTTTGGACCCCCCCCCACGCTATGTGAGGGTCACACCTCAAAAGTCACCTAATTTGCACCTATGGCCCTTGCCAAAAACCGCCTTCGACAGCGATGGCAGTTGAAAAGCGACCAAAAGTACAGATCGGCGAACCGTCTAGCCGCAGCAGATACAAAGGGGATTTTAGACAAATATTTGACAACCTTAGTAAAACTTTGCTCGGCAGCGCGAATCGGCAGTCTAGTTTAGTGCTTGCGATCACATGTAAAAGTCGGAAACCGTAGAGGTGAACGGACTATCGGTGCGGAGACGCTACGGGTGAGGTCGGCCAGTACGGACTAAGATACGTAGCACGGTACGGTTGCGGTAGGCCGGTACGGAGTTACGATGAGCCTACAGTTTACTCGATATTTAGCACTAGTACTCCCTCACCCGAACCCACGTGATGGTTCATGGTTGCAATGTTGCGTTAGGCTCTTATATCATGCGTCGCAGTCGCTAGTTAATCGGCTACCATCAGATCGTTTCAGAAATTCAGCGGCCAACCGGACACAGTCCATGTGACTGTGACTGCGGTCCCCTTCGAAACGTACACCGAGCTGGAGACGTGCCTTGAGGAAATCGTGACGAAGGGACTGCCGTCGAGGAGTTTGTCAACACGCACAACGCCAACCGCATCGCCGATCTGGGTAAGCACTTTTGGTCAACACGTCTCGGACGGAGTGCGCCCAAAACCAGGGATGTCCGGAGTGGACGGGCTTTATTCGGAATTCTTAACACGGACGCATTTTATACGACGCTGAAAATCCGTGGAAAGTCGGAATCGGAATAGATCGGAAGAGCATTTTCAAAAGGTCCGCGGCATTCGAACCTAGCGAATATTTTGTCAAAAATTTGGCAATTATGGCTAAACTTTCTGTTCTTAGCGCGTCATACCTAACTCAATACCATAATTTTACCTCAAGCTTGATATCGGGATCCCGATGTATGTTCACATTCGCACATCGTCTTTTTATTAGTAGTGCCGACCATTAAACTGCCGGAAGTCGGAATTCCAAACTTGGACCGAAAGCGAAAGCTTGTTTTAGAGATGGAACCAGGCAACAGAGTTTTCGCTCGGCTCCAGAGCCAAGTGCTATGCCCTATTTGCTGGACCACCGTCCGTGACACGGCGCTGAACTGCGGCCATACCTACTGCCAGACGTGTGCCGGTCGTCTCGTGGACTGCGCCACCTGTCGCCAGCGCGTCACTGCAAAATCGCGGATCTATCTTTGAGCGCATTTCACCATCGTCAACGATTCCCTTGCTCCGTTCGATTCAGGTTGTGCACAGCATAAAACAGGTCGCATGTTTTGTATTCATTCTTTTGCTTTTTTCATATGCTCCTTGTTACTTTTGTTTCTGGGCGTTGAAGGATCACATGTTACTTAATATCTGGGAATGACCCACACGACGAAGCTGAGTCCATTTTCATCGGGAAGAGAATCAAATAAAGTTCGAATGACCGAAGTACGTGGACATTAGTACTGGGATGATTGCCCATAGCATGTTGCGAAACCATCCACTAGTGGTATGAGATGCGTTACGCTAGGAAGTAGACGTAGGGAAAGCTTCGATAGATCTTCTGCTTAAGTCGTCGACCCTGTTTATTTTGGGCCTAGGCGTAAGCGAAATCATATGACCGAAGCCAAATCGAATAGCCTAAGCGTGGATGGTGGCTCGACAACAAGGCATAAGATGGCTTCTGATTCTCGTCGTCCGACGGTAAAAATTGCAGTAATGTTACCAAATGTTTTGTTACCATAAGCGTTGACGAGTTACCAAAACTGCACAGCTGTTACCAAAAATGTAGTTATCAAAACTGCATTTGACTGTACCAAAAGCGTACTTTCCAAAAGTTCATTGTTTCCAATAGCGCTTTGTTACCGGAAGACCTGTTAGCGGATACGTTGTTACCGGATAAGTCCGCCAGTTTTTGACGCTAGCCGATACTCACATATGCAGTGCCCTGACCTATACTTAGACGCGACATCCCCCGTCCGTACTCCGTACCGTACTGACCCTCCCCGTACCGTACTCCGTACCGTAAAGTACGGTACGGAATACGGTACGGCCGTCCAAGTATACCCTGACCCCCCCCCCCCCCTGTTAGGCTGACCTGTATTCTGGACGCTCGCAAAGGACTAATGAAGCTCTTTCGAAAGTTGGACTACACCCGATGCGTTTGCTATAATTCACCTGAGCCAGTTGATGCCTTCGGCCCTTGAATTCGTCAACCGGTTTGTTCTGCCTCTGGGCTGTGAAATAGAACTTTAAAAGCTGTCATCGTGTCGCTATGTGAAATACATTCCAGTTCAAACAAATATGAGGCATGGTTTTTATTTAAACTCTGACAATCATCACGATGTGAATGCGTTTTTGTTATACTCTAAAGCCGAAGTTCAACGACAATTGTCTTCGCGATAATTATTTCGGTATGTCAGCGAAGTAACGTGTTCCGTCTCGTGGCGGCTTTCCGCCGATGATTGAAACCGTTCCAGCAGCGGGCAAGACATGCATTTGCAATGGAAGCGGACCAAGTAAGCGCGAGCACCACATTCCGTTCGTAAGGCTCACCATTTCGACTCCACGAGCTTGCAGTGCTAGCATGTATGGCGCGACGTCAAGTTCTTTCATGAAGAAACGGAAAAAGTGGTCGATCGGTCGACTTGCCTGTAAATCGCATACTTAGCCGGTTGGAATGTCGGAGCTGGTATAACCAGGAAGGCACAATTAAAGACCCGCTTGCGGCTGACGCCCCGTCCTATCCCCCATGCCTGGTACATGCCGTACTCTTCCGTGCTCGGAACGGATATGGACCCTAGGTACGGACGCCGACCCTTTGCCACAAATAGGACTGCCTACCTCCAAGAATCGAACCGTATCAGTCGCAGTTATCTTTAAAAACGCGCCGCCGAAGACGCGATGTCCCCCGCTCGGTCGGCTTCGAAGGCAAAAGTCCATGACGGCGTCGACGTCGATGTCGTACATGAACTGGTCAGCCGGCATAACGGGCGGCGTATAGAAGCAGTCAACGCCGTGCTCAGCGGCCAGCCTGACCAACTCGCTCGTTAGATCGGACGAAAAGTAACCGCCTAGAGCCGGTAGGGTTTCGAAGGAAACACTGCGAAGGCTGCCAGGGAGCGCGTTGATTATGAGCTTATGGAGCGTGGAGTTTGCACTGCCAGCCGTGCGCACTACCATATGGTCGATCGAGACGTCCACTACCACCTGTCTAAACGGATGGACTCGAAATAAAAATAAGCACTAGCATGCGTTACGCGCAGACAGCGACGCTAGCGGGGTTATCAAGAATTGTGACCGTTCCGGTTTTTTTGTCTTGTTTCGGACCAATACAATACTCGGTCCTGTCGTACGGAGGCTATGAGTAAGCCTGTACGCTCTGTAGCGACGGTTGAGAGCACTCAGTTGGATAGGGAATATTCGCTCTAACGGCTGTGGAGCTACGCTGGTGGGAGGCGTGAGGTGGAGTAGACTGCCTTTATTCTCGTCACTGCCTTGTGGCGGGTCCCCGAAGGGACTGGCGCCCAGTACAGAGTTAGCGCTGCTTATATAGGCAGCGGATGGGCGGAGCAACTTGGCACGGGCGGGTGGTAATCCATCAACGGCGTCCCGGAGGGCTTCGCCGGCTTACGCCAGCTCCGCCCTCCGTGACGGAATGCACGTGGACAAGGCATGTCGGGGGCACATCGGGCGCACATCGGGGAATAACCAATAGTTGGCAACGGGCCAAGTCTGGCGATGTGTCTGGGGTACTACAGTCCGAAGACTTTTTGGTCTCGCAACATGCACTGCATATATCTAGTCGGGGGGGGGGGGGGTGTAGTGCCGCACAGGCACGACACCCTGTGCGCATTTGGTTTTACATGGGACCGGGACATCAGGCAGAGAACAGGTAATTAGCTGTCTCATGCAAGCAAACTCTCCGATGTCTTGCATCATGAGAAGTTTTTTGCTGACGGTTGGTATTTCTGGCCCATATGTTTGTCTTTAGTACCGGATATGACTAGTGTTACCTACTTCATGAACAAGAGGACTCGCTCGTCCACTTGAAGACACAGTCGCAGCTCTCGGATATGCGAGCTCTTTAAAAATGCAAAACAGGTCGTCAGCGATTCATCGTCGTCGTATAGAGTCTCAGGACCGAAGTCGCGCGCTAGGAATCGGCCGTGAAGCGCGCGTTGGCATTTCACTTTGAAAGTCACTCGATCCGGCTGGAAAAGAAGTGACGCCGGATCTCTCTCCATCTGTGCAAGACAGACAGTGCGCCGGCTGAGGGTCTGGCCATGTTTGGCGACGATCTCCGAGAACAACTTGCTGGCAGTTTGCGCGCTGTCCAGGTCAAACCGATTCAGAAAGCGGAATACTTCCACTATGGCCTCGCGCGCCAGAACACGTTTCGGATAGCTAAATTCTCGCATAAATGCTTGGAATATCAGTAAGTCCGAGGATGATCCCATTTCGCTACATAAAGAAATGAACTCTCCTGGATAATAGTTGAAAAACGAAAAAGCTGTATGGTTTTTGGAGTTATTTGCCTACTCTGACTTAGGTAATTGAACTACTCTAACTAGCATAGGCTTAGCATCTCTAAAGGAACGTGCACACATATTCGTCCTTCCCTTTCAAGCTGCTGGCCGGTAAACGTCTAAGTCAATCATGATGAACGGGCACGGGCAATATGTCCTCAGCTTGCCCATAATGCTCGAACTCAGAGTATGCGATACCATGCCATATTTCGTCTGACTGAGCACCCAACCTCGCTGGTTTTCAGATTATGAACCTCTCGCCAGACACTGATCCCGGTCATAGCTAATCGACCTGGTTGGAGCGCCTCTTGACTGACTCTGTAGGTACGACGTGCGGTATCGATCGACAGCCGTACCGTACGTACCACAGCATGGGTCACGGAAATACTGACAACAAAAATAAACATCTTTTTGCGGATTAGCATATAGGTATTTGGATACAGTATTATGTGCCTTCCCAAGTTCTTTGAGCTTTTTTCGACGAAGGGATTCCCTTACTACGGAACCTTGACTGTTCTGATCGGCGGAGAACATAAAAGTAAAAGAAATCGTTCATTCGTTCGTTGTTCTCTTCCCTTCGCCGTAATTACAGGAAATCTGATATGCAAGAACTTCGAAGTCGAAGTAGACTATAATGAGCCCAAGAGCACACAAACTCAGGGTTTGTTGCAAAATCGTTAAACAAATTCCGCTTGTTACAGTGTATTAAAGTCATCGGCAAATACTTAGCCACGACCGTTCGAACAACCTTGTGGGCAACATCGCAGACAACAGAAATTAGATAAATATGTGGGCATTAGACAACCGTACGTCACATCGACGTCTCGGAGATCATATCCAGAGGTGTAGCATCGTACGGAATGTGGTCTTCTTCGAACGACACCTCATAGTCCAGCCAGTGCTCTGCGCTATCGAGATCGTTCGTAATCACAGCGCGATACGTCTTTCGCAGAAAGCGGACGTAGGGCCTAGCGAAAGGCTGTTTCGCCTTGCGACGAGCTTTCTTGGCGCAGTCGCGCAACCAGTAGCTTGGGTCGGAATTGGGCTTGTAATTGATGGTCACTTGGCGAGTGCACTTGGAAAACGCCTAAAGACTCGTCAGTGTCACTATAAACTATAGCGCTGGGGGAGACCCAAAAGTTTCGAATGGGCGCGATGTCGCAGCAAGGTGAGGGAGAGTTTCTCGGATTAGCAACTTCAAGCAATGGAAAAGAAAGTTTATTTACTGTCAATACGGAAAAGTGAAATCTGACTGAGACGGCTTAGACCATGTTATCAATCAGCATCGTCCCTATTACTCATCCTTAATGCCCCAAGCTTGAGCAGTCAAAAACACATACCTTAATGACGTTTTCGCCAAAATCGTGTTGTAACTCGCACCGGTCAAATATCACCACTCTCGCAGCGCCTTCAGGTAGCAGTGTAGTGTTGCTGCAGTAGCGAATGATGCGATGTTGGAGTGATTGACCAATTTGATCAAAATGTAGTAGGTTACGGAGCCTGTCACTACGGTCGAAATCGAGTTCCAGGTGTTCCAGTTTGAGCGCAGCCTCGGTGTCAAGAAAGGACCAAGTGAATCCTTTTAGGTCAATGCAGCGCAAATCAAGACGCTTGAGGCGGGGGAAGTGCAGAAGAAATCTGTCCAGATTATCGAAAATATTGGGGACATAGAGACGCAGGTGCGGCGTCGACCACATTGCGGGGAAGGCTTCAATAACCGCGCCGTCAAGGTGTTCGTCGAGCCAGAAGCCGAAGTCGATCGTAGTCTTGACAACGTCGTAGTTGCTGACTGTGTCGTTCGCCTTTTTGAGAGCGTTGACGAGCAGGCTAATGTACTCTGGCACATCCTTCATGTCAAGTACGTTGTCGATGATCTTTTCCTTTCTGATGAGCTGAAGACCATCCGAAAGCTTTTCAAGAACGCTGCCAGTCGATGAGAACGTGAAAATAGCGGCCGCCTTCCATTATACTTCGTGATTCAGGCGAGCCTGTGGAGGACGTCAAGAACGAATAGATGAAAGTTGCTATCGGACGTTGGTGAGGTTGTTATTCGTGAGTAACGAGAGCGTGCTCGGCGGAGGAACGAACGTAATCGGAGGTTGTTTGCCTCAAGCAGGGACGCGGACACTCCGAAAAATCGATGGGCCCAGCGGCTGTCGCTACGCGGCGACACGCACGCACAAGCGGCTTTGAGGAAACTCGAATGAAGACTACTTTTTTTCGTGGTTACGCGTAGAAAGGATAGAGTTGTAACGCCATCTTTTGGCGTATATTCTTGCCGCTTTTCCACTGCTGTATCTCCGGGAGCTCTGTTAACACGTAAAACTCTGCGTAAAACTCGTGCAAGGCCGGCATATGCAATAAATTATAGGACACAACTCGAGGCCAGAAAAAAAACCGTGACACAATGCCGGAGCGTTATCACGTCGTAAACAAAATGATTTAGCAAACTCTTCCAAAAAACAACTGGGACTGGGTTACCTGAAGACAGTGTAGCCTGCTTTGCAACGTGAACATTAGTTAAAAGCAGGTACGCATGAACTCAGTATGTGGAACGCGATATCTCAGCTCCACTGGCTCCATTGCTCTTGGATATGGACTCGTCCATGAGTTATGATTGTTTAAAGGCTTTGGGCGCCCATGAAAATACGCAATCCCGCTTCAAGTACATGACTTTAGCTTAACACAACTCCGCGAGTATTTATCATAGAGGTATGCAGCTAGCGACAGGAGAATCACTATATCTCAAAGCAAAAAGCAGCGTATGCTTTTTCCGAAGTATTGCCTTAGTCTGGAGATATTCAAAGTTTACTGGATGCGATGGCAATGATCGAAAAAAAGTGTTGTCTACATCGCCCAATAAAATTTCTTCAATTTTGACCAAAACTGACAATCTTAGGCTCGTTTTAATCGGGACAAGGCGGGCTACAAACGTACAGAAGAATTTTCCGAGAATTCCATCTTTGCGCTAGATGCAAGCAATAATATGTGAAAATAAGCGATTTTCGCGAAAAAGTGAGGTAATTTCGGCCCAATAAAAAATTTACAGTTTTCGTCCAAATAGGGCAAACTGCGCATCATTCGATAGAGAAATGCAGCGGCATTAATCGTACAGAAGTGTTTTTCGATAACTTTATTCTCCCTGGAGAACAACCTCAATAATCGACGAAAAATCGATGAATTTTGGGAAGTAAATAGAGTTACAGTAATTTTCCACGAAGCGAGTTACTGTAATGCGCGCGCAGCCCTTGTAATAAATTTGCCAATCTCAGTGTGGGAATACTACAGTAATGGTCCGGCCGTGGCCTGGTCTGGCCTTACTTGTGGATTTAAGGGAATTTTCGATTGACCTGACCTGCAGGGCATGCCCTGCAAAATTTGACCTAACCTGATGCCCTGAACTCATTCTCTTTACCAACTCTAGAATAAATTGGCAAGGTGTCGGTCCAGTTCTCGGTAGATTCGCCTGAGGTGGGCTAAATCTTCCGCTAAAACTGACGAAAACTTGACAATTTGGGCGAAAAGTTCACAAATCATTGACAAATTCGACCGACGTTCGTGTAGGTCTTTAACGCCACGGACATACCCCTTCTTGCCGGGAGGAGAAAGTACCGGTCCTGAAGTCCCGGGGTCATTTTTCTGTCCCGACCCGGTGTTACTCCAGCTTCCCACCAGTGGGAAGAAGTCTACCGAGCGCTTGTTTGTCCAACCCCATCCTACCACAACCAAGGGGGTGATCATTCGTGTCATCGGCCCGATTTCTGTTTAGCAGCCACGGCAAATGGCTTAGTTTCGATGGCTTGGGAAAAGGATATCGAAACGTCTGTAATCGACAGGTAATCACGTTTTCACTCGCCGCTTTCGTTCACACAGTTTCAGTCCCACGCTAAAGACGTTCCCTAATTAAGAACACTTTAGCATCGAAAATATATAGAGTAGTCATTATGGAAAGTCTTCATGAACTGAATGAATTCATGAACATGAATTATTATGGAATGCCATCCGGGAGATCTTCAACATAAACGCTGATGGCAGTGGGCTTCGGCAGGTGACACACCTTGGCCGTCAAAGTGTCCGCCCCAGTTTTGAACCGCCGCGTGGTAGGATTCTTTTTACGTCGTTCTCCAACACCACTGACAATTATTACGGTGCGAAGGATTCGCAGCTCTTCTTGATCAACGACGACAGCAGCGATATGGAGCAGGTAACTGCGTCAGCATACGCGAATTCGCGAGGCATACCTCGTAGATAACATGGCCTAAAACCAGCCGCTATGCCGTATTCCATCCAAACGGGCTTCGAGTCGTGTGGAGCTCCTCGGGGGGGGGGACCTTTCGTCGGCACTGACCAGCCCGTCGGCCGTGTTCGCCGCCACCTGGATCGCTCGACCTGCTGGCCGAATACCCGAGTTTAGCCTGCGAAACTGCACTTCGGTTAAGGGCAACAACGGAATAAGCGGGTTGTAAGGTTGCCTGTTCGCAGGCGTAAAACAGCTTACATTCAACGGCGTAAATACGTCTCCAAACTTCGGGTAAGCTCCTATTCGGAAAGTGAAGGAGGTGCCCGGTAGACCTTACCCCTTTTGGTGGGTTTCTGATCCATCTTCATTTTGTCAAAATTATTCTAGACACGACGACAGTTTCATTGTCTACCAACAAAAGACAGCCAAGAGAACATGCAGGTTCTTGTTTGGTCAAATTCGGCTTATCATGTTCGTGCAGCAATGCATTCGGTTCAGGTGCGTGCCATTGGGGCACAGTCGTATGCGTCAGAGTACATGTTTGGTCGCGTAAGCAGTGGCTTGGGATTCGCATGCTGTCCGACTGCATTGCGATATCCCGACTTTCGGATGAGCGGCTTTGGCATCACGGAGGAACTCATTGTCTATTCGACGACTGAACTGTCTAGAAAGTAGGTGTGCTGGACTCTCCCGCAGGAGTAAATTGCGTTTTTAGAGTTGACCCAGTAATGGAAGGCATTCGACGCAATGTCTTCGATAAAGTAGGCTAGGTAACCAGGGCTGTGCGCTCCTCAGCTCAGGAGTCGGATCCGATTTCAAAATTTACTTCCGCGTCTTTCAGATCCTGTACTTGTCTGCAGACAGTGATCTCCTCATAGCTAACCGATTCGGCCAACTAGAACGCCTCTTGACCGACTCAGCAGGTATGATAAAGAGGTATCCCGTACCATAACACTCTTCCTAGGGTGCGACACTCAGCCGGCGGTTTCGCCGAACGGCCGTCGTATTGCGTTTAGTTCGTGCAGGAGTGGCGATCCCGATTTGTGGCTTGTCGACGTGGATGGTCGTAACCTCGTGCAACTTGCATATCGGACCGGTTACGAAGGAGGCGCAAGCTTCAGTGCCGACGGCGCGAAGCTAGTATTCCATGCCTACTACCCAACAGGTCGAGACGAACTACAACATTATGAAACCCTGAAGAGGTTCGACGAAGCTCGTTGTTGCATTTATGCCTCCGTATGAAACTACAGTGAAAGGCAATCATGTATTTTAGGAAGAACGAGTACGATACGTCGTCGCTAGAAATTTACATTGCCAATGCGGATGGAACGGGCATCAAAAGTATAACCTCTCTGCATGCCCGAAGCTGTACGCCGACTTTCGTTGCCGACGACTGGATTATGTTCAGTTCAAACTATGGTGCTAAGCAGTCTGACGATTACCACTTGTTTGTCGTGAACGCTAGCGATAGAAACGTCGCGCAGGTATGGCAGGCTTACAATAAAGTCGAAGAGTATGCACCTAGATTACGTTCGGAGACAACGTCGCCGACATCCACCCAAGGATTAATAACCGCCGAAATTTGGTCGTCTTGAGCAGCACGCGGAACCCGTCAGCGGAGAGTGAATTGAATATCTTCTATGCACACTTAAATGCTTAACTTGGCGCTTAGTTTGCTATTCCCGAGTTGAACTTTAAGAGAATAAAAGGGCATTTCGTGACTCACTTATTTACGCAACTAGCCATCTGAAGTAGTGAAGCAGCAGACATGCAAATGCAACAAACGGCAAACGCTCCTCTGAACCAGTACTAAATGCTAAGACATACAGCTTCTTTGCGCTGCTGTGGAAACACTTCTAGTCCGCTACACCCCAACGGCATCGGGAACCGAGTACGTCTTCCACCAGGCCGAAATGTTCTGAGCGACGATTGCTGCATCGAAGCAAATCTTGACAAACATTCTGGAAGTGAACACGCATTTCTTGTGGTGCATGCAGTCTCCTGCTGCGACTTCAATGCATGAGTTATCCGCTTTTGGCGTACACATAAGGCGTACGTTTGACTTAAATCGGTTCCCTGTGGATGTAAGGGGGCTTGGGGCGTGTAAAGTAAGTCAAATGGACTTATTCTGGACGGCTAGAAGAACAGTTATTCAAGGAAAATACGGTTACCGTCACGGATAGGAAATAAATAGATTCTTACATCGAACCCCGTACCTATACTCGTCATCCCATTGGTACAGAACTAAATAGGTACTCTTGACTTCCTATAGCAGTTCGTCAGTGTTTTTGTGTATTTTATCGGAAACAAAATTCACGGACAAATAATGACAAGAACTGAAAGAACGGTCAGCATAACGATTTTAGATGTCGACGACGCGGAGGAGGTAAGCGTTGTGGAAGCCAGTCTGCTCGCCCGACTGCACGATGGTCCACACGAAGACTTCCAGCTTCTTTGCTGCTTTCGCATTCTCGTATACGAAGAGCTGCGCGACGGGCGCTTCGGTGGTAGTCACTCCGTCACGTCCGAGTTCTGCCTCCATTAACCATTTCTCAAAGAAAGCGACGAGCGGTGTCGGAGCGTCCGTGCGCCGCGGCGGTCCAAGCGGTTCGAAGGTGCGGTACAGAGGCCATGCTGCACTGTAACGCGTGTGGAGTAGCGCCACTGAGCGGGTGACGTCCGTTCCCCGATCAGCCATCTTGAACTTCTGCAACGGCTAGTGTAGAATTTGTGTTCGACTCAAACCAGTCGCTACTAGACGTCGTACGCGTAATGCCTGCGCATACCTCAATAAATTTGCAAATCCACGGACGAGGTTCGACTGCGGTGGCTATCGCGCAGCTTTCCAGGACGTCAACGCCAACCAGTTCCGGAAATATGCAGTCCGGCGCGGGAGGGCCGCCGTCCCGAACCCGAATGACATGAGCTCAGTAACGTTAAAGCCCGTGACTGACACACACTAGGACCAAAAGAAACATGTAGACCGCATTTAAACGTCTCATTTAAAAAGAGTTTTTCCTTCCTGTCTGCCTCAAGGACGTACCTAGAACACCTCGAGGGGGTAGGCGGATGGTGAGGGGTCCCTGGTCCCCCCCCCCCTTTGGTACTTTCCGACATGCCAGAATTTTGCCCTTTTAACGGATTTAAAGCGTTTTTTTGGCATAGTTTAGGGAGAAACAATCCGCTGCAGGCGCCGATATGGCGTTTCTTTTGTGCGTAAAAGGCAAAAATCCGTCAAGAAAGTGGCCATTTCAACCTAAATTAGCCCGCCGCAGGCGCCGCCAGGCCAATTTTTGATGTTTTATGGTAAAAATTCGTTGAAAATATGACCAAAATTAGTGGAAGGGCCATGAATTTACAAATCAAAAAATTTGCCTTGGTCCCCTTACCGGCGGG
>JNEY01000690.1:17411-43696 GCA_020875895.1 Aphelenchus avenae | reverse complement strand
CCCCCCCCCGCCTCCCCTCGCCGCGCCGTGGGGCGGGAGTGATCACGACTCCACGCCCGGTCTTGCCCACGGGTGTCCAAGTCTGCTTTTTAGTGACCTCCTCCTTCCTCGGCTAGCTCTCACTGCTCCTCATACTTAGCATGCGTGCTTCTCTCTCTGGTTCCTTCTCCTCAGGACCATCTTCTGCTGATATCCTTGCTTAGTTTCTTTTGTCGCCATTATCGCTATTTCTCATACAGCTCCTAGTCCAATATAGCACTATCATTGATGCTACGACATTTCCGCATTCAAAGACCCACTGTCCTTCATGACTACCACACTCCCAATCCTGATGCTGGTCAGTTTTCGGAAAGATTGGACTGTATGGAGGGAGTGTGCTTCCGTACCTTCTTGGAATTCTCGACGATCCCAAGATTGCCACTCGTTGTCCATCTCGAAAAAGTGGTCCATACCGTAGCCGCAGATCGGTCGGTCGGTAACACCGATCGGTGTTACCGCGAAAATCGATTGAGTTCATGGTGCACACGGCGACGTGCACGCGGCGGTCCCACGGCATGACGAGATTTGGTGGATTGATCCTAAAGCCGAAATTTAACCAAGTGCTGTCTGCGTGCAGAGATAGCAAAACAAAATTATGTCGAAAGGAATCCAAATCACAGCGCGATCAGTCAGGCACTGACACAGGTCTATCATTCGGATCAGACTTTCCAACCTCGAAAGCTTTCTAGACAGGATTCCTGGCTTTCAGGATGCAAGACTGTTCTGCTCTAATACCTTTCGGGACAGCGATAGTCATGCACCGAAGTTTTCGGGAGAGGGTTTGCGACCCCTTATAGCTCAGGGCTCTTGATATGAATCTTTCGGTGTAACTAACAAATCAATCAATACAAAGGCATTTCGAAAGAAGTAATCGTTTCAGACGTCATGAAGTCGAAAGAGCCCATCAAAAGGACACTATATTTAAGGAGAATAACGCTTCCCGGTCCATACGGCTGTCAGGACAAGCAGTGTCACAAAACGACACGCTTTGGACGGTAACATTCCTTTCGTAACCTTACGTTGGCTGACTTAATTGCTAGAATATTAAAAGAAGCCCGTCAGGAAGACGCACTGCAGTACTGGATAATGCGCGGAGGGAAAACCGAGGCTGGTAGAACGCCAAACAAAGGGGTTCGCGCAGGAGTACGCACGGGCGTGCGGTCAATGATTGATGCGGCTCAAGGGAACGAACTCCAGAAAGCACACTATAGCCAATACCTACATGAACATAGAGGATATCAAAGCGCTTTAGACACTTCCATCCTGTGAAATTTTGGAAAATTCTGGCGAACGCCGAGGGAAAGTAACTTTGAATCCTTGCCTAATATAGAGAAAAAACTAACCTCGAGGACTGCAGTTCGGAAACCGGTTCATTCGCTTTGTTAGCCGCATCCTTCAGATAAGCGCTTCCTAATGGTTGAAAGTGATTAGGTTGGACACCGCCGATTCATCGGATAATTAATTCCTTAGCCGAGCAGCTAAGTAGAACTGACCTTTGTTCGGAACACGACGTCGCTTTAAAACAACGAGCATGGGCGATCAGTGGCCCATGTGCAATGCACCGAAAACACACCGTGCTCAGTAGGTCGACCAAATAATCCGTTCTGACAAAGATGGATCTTGCGCCCTCAACACGTACCGTGGGCGACGCAACTTACTATTAGCCAAAGAGCCTGCATGCCCAGTGGTCACTTTAAACCCAACGACATCTGTAGCAGAACGATGCCGGGGTGAAACAGCCCAAAACCGGCCGTAAAACTATGAGAATCTGACCAGACCGAGCCACTAATTACGCACTACTTTGCCCTAATTTCCTATATCTTTGGAAGGCCGATAGGCTTCCCATTGATTTGGCACTTTCACACCAGTTGCAGTCCTCACTAAGCTCGCTTTTATCTCGTATTCCTCAAGTGCAACGCCAAGAAAAATGTAAGAGAGCATTTTATTCCTCTGAAAGAACTATGTACACTCTTTTGAAAGTGGGGCTACAATCCCAGTCCATTGGTTCTTCTCGCTCTAAGCAGTGCGTGCCTTCGGCTCAGGCTCTGGTGTCGCTGCCGGTGGCTGGCTCGTCGGCGGCTCCTCGTCGCTGTAGTAGCGTTCCTTCATCGCGCGATACTTGCGTAGGCCGTAGAGCGTCTCGAGCTCCTTCTCCACGTAGCGGCCGCGCTTGAGCAGCTCGGCGACCTTCTTCTCGTCGGTCTCGTCCCGGTTGCGCAGGAACGCCGTATGCAGTCGGTCGTGGAACCAGCGAGCGCCCTTCGGATACTCCCGGCCCAGGTAGTAGAGCTAAACATGGGAGGTTAGGCCGCTACCTATATGCGAGGTACGAGATGAAATTTAGAGGCTCAGAAACATTTAGACAGCTTACTGCGACACCCATCTGATTGGAGTTGACCAGCTGTGCGTACTCGGGAATAAAGGTCTGCAACCGGTACCAGTGCCGTACTCCGTACCGTACTGACCCTATACGTACCCGTTCTCCGTACCGTAGAGTACGGTACGGTACGGCAGTACGGGCCGCAATACGTTATGGGTATGTTATTAGTACGCCCGGACGCGTGCTTAGTACCGAGAAAACTGGAGCCGTACTGTCCTGACCCATCCGTACCGTACGCCGTACTGTGCTTACCGACCCGTACCGCACTCCGTACCGATAGTACGGCGGTACGCTACGGCCGTACCACCTGTGCGGTAGCCTTTAATGCATTTAATGCACACTTGTTACGTAAAGCATGCACACATGCACAGCATTACGTAAGACACAAGAAGCCCTCGGTCTACGTCAGATAACGAAAGCGCCGCTCAGCGACCCCCCATGCCCTAACGAGGTGCAAGAACTAGAGGTCACGTGCTACGATACCGAGTAACTTAACCTCGGAAACTACGCCTACGAGACGGTCGAGAATTTGCTTCCTCGCTCGACGTGAAACTTACGTTCTTGTACAGCTGGACGACCTCGGAGCGGTACTTCCCGGCCATAAACGTGCGGCTTCCTCGAGTGTTTGTTGCTAAACTATTGCACATTAATGCTGGCCAGGAAGACATTCTTCTTATTCCAAGAGTCATACTGCCAGTTGTCGGTCAGCTTAGGTCCTAGGCATAAAACACAGAACTAAGACCTATTGACGCAATCCTAAAGTACGCAAACCAGAGAATTCGCATTTTTCAAACGCGTTTAGCAGAAAATATAGGACGGCATCGTTTACAAGAACACTTTCTGGCTTTCTTCCTGATTCTACCTCAAGTATGCAGGTGGAATACTTTTATTTTTCGAACCACTACGTCAGCAAGTACACGTACGGAACACGAATGGATAAAGAAACAAAGATGGAATAATGTCGCTAATACAGTCTTAGGGGAATCTTAACTGAGGAACTCACGTCTTAGACACTGAGTGCGACATTGGGATTCTGCTACGCGAAGCAAAGCTTCGAGTCTTACGTCCGGAGCCCTAGCAATCTTGGTACTAGTCCATGAACGCAGCTAAAATGAGCTTGAATTATGAGGGAAGTACTGTCCTGGGAGAATCCGTAGTGGAGGAAATCCTGCTGAGACTTCTGACAAATTCTAAGAGACCCACTACACCTTCAAATGCCTCTAAGCCTACGGGGGAATGTCCGACTAAACAGGAAACTTTCATTGAACGAGAATTTTTGTCGGCGTCGTTGCGCTACTGCTTCTCGGCCGCGTTGAGTTCCGCCACTTTGTCGCGGATTCGCTGGTACTGGAACTCGAGGTTCGGGTAGAGGAAGGGCCGGTGGTCGTTGCGGTGGTCGTCGTTGCTGTAGCGGTTCGCGTGGTACGCTAAAGCAGAAGGAATTAGCGCAAGTTTCTTCAAGAGACATTGCATCATAACGTGGCTTTATCGAGCAAATAAGGTCCGCAATTCGTTCAGCCAACATTCCTTGCAGCTTTCCTGCGAAGAACTGTCACGAGCTCGTTTTTCTCGCGAAAATTGCCTTGGTGCCTGCACGCGAAAGTTGTTTGTTCACCGAAACATATGACAGGCTTGCCCTCTGAACTCAGCGGACCCACGGCGAGAGCCTCGTAAGTGGGGAACTCGACGCGAAAACCCTGTTTCTCACCTGGCGTGGCTACGGTGGCCTTGTGTCGGTTGATAGCATAGCGTCGGCAGAAGCGAATCACTTTCTCGCCGATCTGAAAGGAATATTGGAGAAAACTTTGCTTCGCGTTAGCATGAACGTGAAAAACGCTGTTGTCCAAGACTACAACTGTCTCGCTGAACAACTAGGTTAGACAAACATGAAGCACTCCAAGGGGGAGGTATCTGGTAGGCAAGCAACAAACTTATGTCTCATGGCTACTAAACGGATAAAAAGCTCCTACGAACCTAGAAATACCAGGATACTGCTAGAATATGAGGTCCTAGCGGGCTAAATGTTCAACTGAAGCGGCAAGTTGTTAAAGACTTCCACGAGGTGCAAGCACAGGGTTTGCTGGGCTTAGTGAACTAAAATGACAAGCGGGAGAATACACACTGCGGCATACTTCCAGGAATGGCGTTATTGCTAAGGGGAACTTTGCCGGTGTCCTACTCTGTGAACGCTTGGATCGTGCAAAGTTTACGCTTGTGTAGGTGGTTGTTAGGACTATGGAACCCTACGAAGCCGTTCGGGATTTCATGCGATACAAAAGTCCGAAGAATAACAGGAAAAAATACGTAAAGGCCAACAAAGCCCTAAAAGTACCAACTAGTATACAAAAAATTTTCTAGGGTTCGATGTTCGGTTGGGAGGATTATATTTTATAAGAGGTGAGCTAACCCAGGTCTTGGTCCTAGGCACAGACTTCACGAGGGTAAGTCTATTCAGTACGATGAACTTTGGCTACAGTTTAGACAGAGTTGACACTAAGGCCTCCGACCTAGTACTGGCACTGTCCGCACAAGTTGGCTTGGACAATGGGTCAGTCTCAGCTATTTGCTTCCCCGTACGCACCTGTTCAACGGTGTACTTGTCGGACCAGATCGGTAGCACGGCGAGGAACATTCCGTACGGTCCATGGCATCCGGGACGTCGAAGGCGGCCCAGCACCGATAGTTCCTCGTAGGTCAGGCCGATTTCGTCCTAAAAATCTGGCCATTAGTAAAAGGCGAACACAAACGGGGCTATACCTCATCCGTCTGTACGACTTCTCCCTCGACGAGAGGACGCAGCTCGGCCGTCGGAATCGAGTCGATCACTCTGAAGGCTTGGCATTAGTCACTGACAAGTGTCCTTGCGAACGTACGGCTGCAGATGCGGAAAGTCGTGGCCCTGGTTCACGTAGCGCAAGAATTCGCGGAGGTCGTGCTTTGAGATGGAACCGATGGGATTGATATCCGCCGAGGAGCAGTCGTACTTCGTCACGTAGCCGACGAGGCTAAAGTAGCCAGGAATAGAGCTAAGACCTACGCAGCTAAGGATGGATACAGGGAACCAAATTACGAATTGGAACGAATCGAGCAAGTAAGGACGGTCTAGACCCTGTATTCCGTACCGTACGGTATGGCAGTACGGGCCGTAATACGGTAAGGTGCGACTCCAGTACATAGTAATGAAATACCCAAAGCGAAGCCGTAGCACTGCCGAACTGCACCTCCACCCGTACCGTACTGACATCCCTTCGCGTACCGTACGGTATTGCAGTAGCGGGCCGTAATACGGTGTACAGTTGCCGATCGTAACTTGACACCAATTCAAGGGTATGGCTTCAACAGACTACCAAGCATGCTTAGTACACAGGTATGGCCCAATCTCGCGCAATGTTGGACAAGCCATGATCATGTTGGTCACGATTACACCGTCGGGGCCTTGCTCGGCTGGAACACTCGAGAACTTCGACTTTCATACCTTTCATCTACGTTCGATGTGCCAAGTACTAGCAATCCTCCGGAGCGCTTGTAGTACACCAGCGACGCTTGCGCGTAGAGGTACGCCAGCACCATGCGAATTCGAGCCTGTACATTCTGTAGTGCTAGGCCTTCGCGGTAGTCGCTTGACTAGAAGATGTACGTTAAGCACGCGAAATAGGGCAATTTGAACATACCGCGAAGGACAGAACGAAGTTGAACGACGCCTTGAAGATGCCCAGGAACGCGCTCACTGCGGCGTCGATGAATATGCTGAAATTGAACGTAGTTCGCAGGGATCTCAGCGAACATTGTCCTTGGAATTTCCCACAAATTTCCCAGAAAATGCTCCGAGCCGTTTTTTCCTAAAAGCTAAAGCACCCGGGCACTTTGAGACGGACGAACCTCGAGTGATTTGAGCCGATATCCTTCGCCAGCCCGTCCGCACAGTCCTTGGTCATCTTCGAGGAGTTCTCGGAGCCCATGTAGCACGTGTAGAGGAGCCTGGAGCACAGCTCCGCCGGATCGGTGCCGACCTTCTCGCCTTGGAAGTAGTACGCAGGGTCGTCTTTGTCTAAACTCATGGAGATGTTAGAGGTTGGGAGTGTCGGTGACGCTTACCTGGATTCTCTCGTACGGCCTGGCACACCTTCTCGCACATCAGGCGAACCATTAGTGCGACGGAGCAGCTGTCCTGGCCTCCGGATAGCGGCAGGAAGAAGCCGGCCTGGAATGAGCAGGTGTAATTGAACAAGTCAAGCTTACAGCAAGACATGATGTTTATCCGTGTACCGGGATCTTCAGGGCAGAGTCGTAAGCACGATCCATTATGTATCGTGGAGATCAGGCTATGGCTATCCAGGAAATTCAGTGGAAGGTAAAACAGTCAGGTTCAAGCTACCCAGCGGGGCTGCGGGTCTCGGTCTCGGTCTCGAAAACCGAGACTCGGCTNACTGGCCCACCTCTTACCGTACTCCGTACCGAACTAACCCACCTGTACCGTACTTCGTACCCTACATACCGTACGGAACGGTACTACTGGTAGTAACAGGGGTACCGCCTGCACGGTTGCGGACCTCTAGCCCATGCGGTTCACATTGATTTGGGTACGGAAAGCTGTTTGCATGCCGCACTCCCATAGCAAGTGTCAATAGTCTTCAACTGCCCGGGAATCCCACGTGAAGCCCTCTCTCGAATGTCACGAAGCCCGCGAGGCACCCGAACAAGAAACATGCTTGTACAGCACCTGTTTTAAGCTCTCGTGATCGCTGACAACATAAGCTTATGAACTGCTCTTTTTGACGGTAAAACTAGTACGCTGACGATAACAAGCAGGGCCATAGCGGTCACAGAGCTACTGCAACATGCTACGCTACTTGCGCGGCCTTTGCCTATATTCAGCATCTGATCGGGTCCAAAGATACTTTGAAAAGCTCGGCGTCGAGAATAACCTCACCTTGATCGTCGCACCGATGACGAGCTTGTTGATTCGAGTGTGCGACTTTCCCAGCACATGGTGACTTCCACTGGCGTTGCAGATGATATCGACGCCCGCCAGCGCCAGGTCCACGCTCGGTCTAAAATCAGCGTTTCGTTGGTGGAGCCAAAAACCTGGAAACTTACGATTTCGCCGTCCAGAGCTCCTCGCAGAGTTCGAAGCCGATCTTGATGCCGTCGGCGGACTCTAGAAAAAGACAATTATCTTTTAGCATAGGAAAAAGCAAAGCATCCATAAGCCTACAGATACGTAGACTAGGCCTACGTACCCTGGATTCAAACGTTAGATACTTGTATACTTGCTTGTAAAGCTAACTGAGAGCTATATTTTTAGCCAGACAAAACCAGCCTCTAAGCACAAGTATGGTTTAAGAACTAAAGACTTTGCCTAGACGGAACATCGTTTACCGAGACCTTGCGTTAGAATCAACTTACTCGCGCTTAGCCTAGTCAAGAGCAAATATGCTAAGGCCAACTCTGTGCCTAAGAACTTAAGCCTATGCTTTAACTGCACTACACATACTTTAGCCTACAATTCAACCCGAAGCACAAAGGCTAAAGCCTAAATGGGACGAAGCCTGCTAAGGTAAAGCTCAACCTAAGAAGTTAGATCCAGGTTGTACTCTGTTAGGTTGGTCCTAGAATCTTGTTCTTTGCTTCACTTCCACACTTCCTGACCTATGAATCCTCCGCCGAACGGCACCGTCTTCTGCTCGAATCCGAACTCCGGGTCGAGCGAGTACTCGATCACTTCGCGTCCGCGACGCCACGGCACGAAGTAGCGCGTCTCGCGGTAGATATCGTCGTCGCAGAGTGAGCCCTTCGGGTAGAGATAGACGAGGCGGCCGTTGCACACCGTCGCGAGGCAGTTGTATAGGCCGACTTTGAAGCGCACCGGGAGGCCGGTGATAATGACGAGGTCCTTGAGCTGAAAAGTCGCGTATAGGAACTCGTAGGCCGAACATATTGCTTGTGTCAACAAGACGCTTGTTGTTCGCCAACGAAGCTTCTCCTCACCGAGGCCCTCTCGCTAGCATCCACTCTCCTCCTCATAACCCATGTTGGTTATGAGGAGGAGAGGCTTGCCTAGCTTCTCAGTGCCCTTCTCCTGCCTAGCTCCCAGTGCTCCTCATACCTAGCACCTAAATGCTTTGCCCTGTCTCTTGCCCGTCCTTCTCCTGAGGGCCTGCTGTTTATCAGTGGAGCAGCTCCTCAACGTACACTTCCCAGTATCACACTTACCTCTTCTCGTCTCAGGCCCTTATATGTCTGTAATCGTGCAAATCGTCCATACTGCCTATTGCTAAGTGTAGCTAGATCCTCTCTAGGACTAGCTCTCGTCAGTAAGGACACTCCTCAGCATACCATTATTTTCTGCAGGGTTCTTCTGCCCCTCATCCTTAGAACTTAATGCGCCTGACACGTATCTTCTGCTGACACTCTTGCTTCGCTGCTATTGCTCCCCCCATCACTGTTTCTCCTACTGCTCCTAGTCCAATGGATATATCGCTGCTCCTGCTCCCGCGCTCCTCACACCTAGCAGCTCCCTATGCTTGCCATGCCAACTCCTACGCCTTCCGTTGCCCTATCTTAGGGAACTTTTCAAGCTACGGACGGAGTATATTTTCGTACCTTCTTCGACTCCTCGACGATCTCTCGCAGGCACTCCCAGGAGTGCCACTCGGTGTCCATCTCAAAGAAGTGGTCCATGCAGCCGTAGCCGCAGATCTCGAGCTCAGGTCCGAGGCGGATGCGGGCGCCACGCTCGTACGCTTCTCGGCACGCTAAACACATATTTTGATGATGATTGGGGAGGCAACTGGTCGGTACTTTTGATGATGCGATCGGTGTTGCCGCGGAAATCCAGCGACCACTGGTTCACGGTGCACACAGCGACGTTTACGCGGCGGTCCCACGGCATGATGAGGTTTGTTGAAGTATCTAAAAATCAAGAGATAAGCTTCATTACGTCTGCAAAAAATGCATACAGCGTAAAACAAAGCAACGAGGAGCCCAACGAAATGCAAATGTGACATGGGTGTTTCAGGTTTGTTGACAAACACGCTGTACTCATCAGCAGCCGAAAATTGAGGGTTCAACGTCCTCGAGAAGGTGGCCCACTTTGTGATAAAAAACTATGGACTTTTTTCCCATTATTCTGCGTACGTAGCGTGGTTGCTTGCAAACAAAACAAACAGAAGCGCACTCAAACTTAGCGTATCTTTCGCAGAGAGTTTTTGGCGAAGTGGTGACCCTTAGTCAGCGGCTTGAGGAAGCTTCTCCAATGCTTCACTGATTGCTTAGCGCAAAGAGTAGGCGATACGCGAGAACAAAGTAGTAACAACGCAAAATACCGCTTAAAATGTGCGCGCTAAGGATCCGTAGGAGAGGCCGAGATTAGATACTTGGTGACGACAAATATTTACTTGTTCCACTGGTTGTTTTCTTGGCGGAACAAGAAAAACCAGTCTTGGAAAGGCCCTGAGAGCAAGAAATATAAATGACTCCATAGGGCACTTTAGTTTCGGCAGCCATACCGTACTACCCAGTACGGTAAAGCTTTTTTGGTATGGGAGTACATGTACGGCTGTGTTCGCGGACCGCATTAAGCCGTGAATCTGTCATGAAACACCTAAAACATAAATTACGGCTATCGACAGCACTAATGTAGCCGTACGGACTACTTTCTGAAACTTTGTTAGGCACAGGTTCGCAATACGCCTTCCAGTACGGCTTCAACTGCAAAATTTTGCGAAGGAGACCAAGTTTCCTTCAGTATTTCGCCTTATTTTCATTAGCAGCTCCCTAAACATGCTTATTTACACAGTGCTCTGCTGCACCAGAACGGCATTTTTAGCGGTACACGGTGAGTACGCCACGCTTGTGCTACCTGTATTGAAACGACTCTTGTCGAAACCGCTTCAACGGATTTCCATTCCCTTCCGCTTCCTGCGCACATGATGGGCCGCGATTGAACCGCTTTATTCCAGTTACATACACACGCATACGACTATACACACTTTGGGCGACGCGAGAAAGACCAGTGATCACGAGTGGGCTAAGCACGCACACAGGACGGAAGCGGAAACGGAAGTGAAACGTTACGTTCGCTAAACGACAGTGCAGTGGAGCAGAAAGATTTTTGAAGGAGGCTGAGAGCACTGTACCCCAAAAAGTTCAGTTCCGGAAGCTGTAAAGCGCCGGATGCGTTAAATAACAAAAATAATGGCTTCGAGGGCGAAGACCAGAGCAAGAATACGATGCCTGTACACGTGTAATGCGACTCCGGGTGACGTTACAAGAGGAGACAATGAAGGAGAGACACGTTTATACATCGTACAATTGAACCGACTAATCGGTCAGCTAAGGATCGACGGTTTCGGGAGGCGTGAGTGGGATGGGATACAAAATGGTGTAAGTAACGAAAACAAGACGCATGTTGAGTCAGTATGGTACGCAGGAGGTTAGACGGTCGCTTCCTTGGGGTATGCAGTCTGAGGGTCTTGGCATGTGTAGTCCTGATATGCGTAGTTTTGTGGCTCAGCCTTAAGAGGCCTATCGTCCGTCTGCGGCCGCAATAAGGCCGCTCTGTCCCCAATTATTCCTGTGGAAAATTTGGTACGCTATGACGCCCTCAGTCACGATACAAGGCTCTACAGGGTCGATATGAGCCCATTATGAAATTAGTAAACCCGCGTGGCCGCTAGCGAATACGCTCTGGAGCCAACTATGACCACGGGACCTTCGCTGTTGGCTACCAGAAACCCTGCCGGATGACAAAAATCGGAATGGTCCCCTGCGGACATTATAAGGCTGAACGGGTCATGTGCAGGCCTATGCGCCGATATTACTCCGCTAGCGAACCTTCGGGTTACCCTTGGAAGCGACCACCCTCCTAACAAGAAGACATCTTTGGTTTCGAAGAAAGCATCACTAGTATTGAGCCGAATCATGGGCTGAATCCTATCTACAAAGTGGGTTCGTGGAAGTCCACCGTGTTCCAGTGGTCCGCCAGCTGCAGGCACTGCGTGAAGAGCTCGTGATACGGCGTGGGTCCCTTCTGCTCGTCGGACTCGCTCACTCCAAGCTGCCATTTCAATCGTAGCGTTCTCAGAAGGCGTCCCTGCTCAGCGTGCGTCCGCAGGAAGATCCACTCGCGATGGCCGCTCTCGCGCAGCAGAACGACGGCGTGCTGCGTTTCGGTGCGGATTGAGTAGACGGCGCGGATTTCGCGGAGGGAGAAGGAGGCCAGTGAGCGCATGAAGCCGTCGACGATGCAGTTGGCGCCTTCCTGCGCAAGAATCGCGTGGTCCGTCGTCAGAGTCAGCAGGCAGGGCGCGACGGCAGCGTCGTGGTCCTAAAATCGGAAGCTTTCGAAGTGATCTGGCCACGTTAACACTGGCTGCCTAAGCTGATGTGACCCTACATGAGCCTAGCGGGGCACTAGCGGGTCATGTTTTAGCCTTATACTAACTTAGACTGAACTAGTTCATGTTATCAAGGTCCTCATGATATCCAATTTGGCCTAAGAATGGTCCTAAGCGGGCCTAGACTTCACGTGAGCGCATGCTTTTCCGTTCAGTTCGCGTACCACTGCGGCGGTCGACAATATCAGCGTGATGGCGCTGATCCAGTTCTTCTTGATCTCCTCGCTCGGGCAGCTGAACTGCAGCGCGGTGTTCATGTCGTCCGTCAGAGCGACTTCGAAGACGTAGCGTTCGTCGTTCTTCAGGTCCACCTCGTAGACTTGCTCAAACGTGTCTCTAAAACATCGCGTTTCGTTAGGATTAGTCGGATGTAGAGATGGAAAACCCCCTGTGGCACGGAAGCGCATAGGGAGTGCACAGAAAACGTTCGCACCGCACGATCCATGCGGTCCACCGTACTGACACCACCTGTATCGTACTCCGTACCGTACTCAGTCAAGTAAACGGTACGTCACACAAGGTACGGCATGTTGTGGCGCCATCCCGTACTCCGCACCGTACTTACGCCCGCTGTACCGTGCTGCCGTAACGTAATAGGGCAGTACGGTCCGGTACAGAGTACGGTACGGCGCGCCATCTCGACTAAAGGTCAGAAACCGTACATGTGGTGCGACCGTACCGTACCGTACTGCCGTACTACCGGCACGGAGAACGGTACGGGTGGGTCAGGCCAGTACGGCTTACGGTACGAGCCGGGTCGGCCAGTACGGCGTGCGGTACGGCTCGAAGTTTCTCGAGATTCAGCATAGGTTCGGCCCATACTAGTACTATACCGTAATACGGCCCTGTACCGCTGTACCGTACTGTACGGTACCGAGTACGGTACGGGTTCCCGTCCCGGTTTTTTTACTCTCTAGTCGGATGAATTGAGCTTGCCTGATGTTCATGGAGCGCTGAGCGAACTTGCACGTGGAGTCCGAGAACTGATAAAGCATGTGGCCCTTGAGGACGAAGTAGCTCTGCTCCCACTCATCGTACGGCTTCACCCACGACTTCGGGTAGAAGTTGCGCACGTAGAGATAGCCCTCCTCGGACTTGAGCTCGGGAGACGCTCTCTGCGGCGCGATCTGCTGCCAGTAGACAAGCACGTGGTGGATCACCTCGAAGTCGGGCTAAATGCGAATGTTTGAGGCGATTACCTGTGCGTTTGTCTAACAACTTTCGTCAACAGACGTAGTGGGAAACCGCCCAATGGATGCGGAAAATAAACCTACTGGGTTCGATGGTCCGTCAATGAGGCTCGGAACGTACTCTACTGGACCGGGACCTTATCCCTCGGAGTGAGGAACCCGGACTGGCGCCTTATGCTTCGGACTGATAAATCCGCACTTGGCCCTTATCGCTCGGACGGGGGCACTCCCATAGGGGACAGTGAACCCACACCGCCGCTGTACAGGGAACCCAACGAGCACGGCTAGAAGCCTTGCACATTGATACAATACGTAATATAGTACGGTACAGCGCCAGTATGGCCCGTACTCGTTACCAGTAAATCGAAGCCGTACCTTGCTGCCGTACTGACCCCTCCCGTACCGTACTGTCGTGCCATAGTACGGCCGTACCGTAGTACGGCGTGGTACGGCCGTACCACCAGTACGGTTGCCGATCTTCACGGAAACAGACGCCAATCGAACCAGGTAGAATTTAGAACCGTCAGGATGGGAGTGGGGACTTTATTCAGCTGCGCCTGCGGTGCTGGGAGCGTTGCCAGTGTGAATGGCCTCCTGTCCTACGGGACCAGGGCCTACGCGTTTGCACTTTTTGCTGCTGTCGCAACGCACGACAATACTGCGTACCGTTCCGAGCTCCGCTCGCGTGAAGCGGTTGAGCGTGATGTGCATCTGGGTGCCCTGCGTGAAGATGGTCGGCCGGTGGGTCAGATGCGACGCGTTCTTGATCGTCTTGAAGATGCAGTGGGCGATCGCCTTGCCGCCGTCGATGCTACCCGTCTCCACGAGGAGCGTCCGGTTCTCGTGGTCCATGTCGTCGGAGAGGAACCGCCTGCGCTTTGAGTGAAAGCAGATCACTTGCGCGTCCTTACCCACCTGAAATTTACGAGATTGGTACGTGAACTCGGAATGTGAACTAAGCAAGGGTTAATGCAAGGAGGAGGAGCATGACAGTGTCGAGGAACAGAAGGAGCATAACGTCCAGAGGAGAAGCATACTGGTTACCAATGAAAGGAGGGTTCGAGCGAGTAGTAGGGAAATCAATGCGGGGAACAGAAGGGCACCCTCGAGGAGTATAAGATGCGGGTGGGTAGCGGTGCAAGATTTTAGGGATGTAAAAGAGGATCATGCGGAGTTGGAGAATCGGTTACCGAGCAGATTAGGGCACGGGCAGGAGGAGAATCCATGCTAGGAGTAAGACAATGCAAATGAGGAGAAGGAGGATGCGATGGAGGAGTGAGGGCAGGAGGAATTGAGCGAGGAGCACGAGGTCCCTTATTAAGAAACAATGAAATGTCAATAAGGAGAACGTCAGTCCGCGCGAGGAGCAGCATGGGCATTGGTGTCGAAGCAAGCGGGACACTGGGCGAGTCATTCGTACCGTGACGCAGTCCAGGTCCGACAGCGGAATCGTCGCATTCGTGATGTAGTTGATGCTGTCGTAGCCCGCTTCATGCGGATCCGCATCGTCGTCGAGGGCGTAGGCGGCCTCCGCTGCGACGTCGTCGTCGTCCTCGCACGCGACCGCCGACTTGGTCTGCGAGAGCAGGTAGATGCTGTAGTTGGTGACGCACAGCAGCCGGAGCTTGGGCGCGCCCACGCTGTGACCCATGAAGACGCTGAACATCCGCTGGAAGGTCTCCGAATCCGCGGGGAAGACGTTCACGGCAAGGTTCACCTGCTCGCCGGAGACGACCCTAAAATTAAATTTTGATTAATAAATTTTTAAAAATTAATTACAACAAACATATTGTAAAATTAAATTTAAAACAACCAATTGCAAAAAATGGAGTACATAATTTTATCTACGAAATTTGAAAAAATAACGAGTAGAGCACAAAATTAAATTTAAAAACATTTAATATTTAGTTCCACAATTAAAAAATCGCGCCAAGATCGCCAGGCATGCATCGAAAACTTACGGCACTTCGCAGTCCGCAAAGACGCCCTCCGCGGGTAGCGGTGCGACGCCGTCATCGCCGATTGCCTCCAGCTGCTCGGTGACGGACGTGGGGCCGCTCTGTATCGAAGCTTCCGAGGGCTGGAAGACGTCGCCAAGGTCCATCGTCGCGTCCAGACTACGCTCGGGTACTTTTTCCGATTGGTTCACCTGTAATAGTCAGGTTGAAAATTATTTAAAAAAATAAAGAAAAAATTATAAATGTCATTAAAATTAGGTAAGTTAATTTAATTATAATTTTTTTTGAAGAAAGTAATTAATAGGAACGACTGATATGTCGACTGCGTAACAAGTGGATAGCAAATTTTTATTTTCTTGTATTTTTTTAATATTTTTGATAAGAGCTTTATCAAAAGTATGTAACGATAAATGTAATGTAAATAAGAAGCAGTCTTACCTCTACCGAAGGCATTCTCTCATCCTCCGGCTTTGGGCTGATGACCTCTTCCTCGGCAGTGGACGTGAAGCTCGGAAGCGGGACGTGGTGGGACATCTCCTTCGGTGAGCTCGTGACGATCTCTGGCAGCTTCGCTCCGTCCGAGGACTCGTCCGCTGAGAGCTCCGGCGACGTGACGTTGGCAGACTGAAGGCAAAAGTTAGCGTATTGCCCATTGCCCCACGACCCATTTGCGTTCAACTAAGACGTAGGGACGCCACTAGGCCACTTGATTCAACGCAGGCCATTCATAAGGTGGAAGCTTACCAGCGGCTCTAGGAATCCGCGCAGGCGACTCCGGTGACTCGGCGCCATCTGGTTCAGCATGTACTCCTGAAAAGCAGTGATTTGTCCGCGACCAGCCTCGTTGGTCCTTACCTGGTCTTTCCTCGTGGACACGAACGGCTCGTGCGCGGTGCTCGGGACGTCCACTTCCGGCAGGTGGCGCGTCATTTCGGCGAGCGATGACGCCAGGACCACCTCTGAAAGCATCGGTCTTTAAAAACGCGGAAAGCTAGCGGCTACTGGGCAGGTCTCGGTCCCAGACTCCCGATTAAGACGAGGTTTGAAAGAGTCTCGCACATTTATGGACTTTGGGAGGCCTGCCCGGGCACCAGGCACAAGCACAACACTGGACATATTAAAGGTCGGCACCGTAAAAGCGGTACGGCCGTGCCGTACCGTACTGCCGTACTATCGCTACGGATGGGGTTGGCTAGTACGGAGTACGGTACAGCTCAACTTGTCCCACCAATATTTAGCACTAGTACGGCGCGTACAAGTACCGTACAGAATTACAGCCCGTGCTGACGTACCGTACTGTACGGTACGGAGTTCGGTACGGGTGGGCGGTTGCCGATAGACCATATTCAGACTAGAATAGTACAGTTTTAGGCCAAAATTTCGGCGGAGGATTAAATATAGCGCAAAGTTGATCAAAGAACCGACCAGTTTGTCCAAAATTCGTGCTAATTTTGCCAAAATTCTGGGCAATTTGGTAAATGTACGAGCCTACCCACCCTGTTCAGGCACCGAAATTTACAGCGTGCGGTCTCGGAGACCTGTGGGTTCAGGTCTTGGCCTTTTTTGGGAAGATCTATTAGCGGCGCATGCGTACCCGATTCGTCGCTAAGTAGCGGGTTCTGGATGACCAGCGCTTCCGCATTCGCTGGCGGCTTTCGGCGTCGGACGATCGTCGTGGTCGTGCCCATCGGCGACTCGACTCGTTGGACGGATGGCGAGCGCACCGGAAGCGCTATTGGAACGTCTTCGATGCGGTCCACGTATGGCTTCTAAAAGCATGAGCTGAGGTTTTTTATGGTAGGGAGTAGTGAGGTGAAGGCGCTCCGAGGACGTATAAGGTGGGCCGAAGCAAGTAGAAGAGAACATCTATGAGATTAACAGAAGAAAGGAGTAAGGGAAAAAACGTGTAGTGAAAATTTGCCTGAAGCCGATTTGCCGAAATTGAATGAAGTGATGAGTGAAAGCTTTAGTCAAACTTTATTTATTTTTAATTAACCCATTGGAAAAGATCCCATTTTAGCAAAACAAAGGCGTTTAGCGCTAGCTGCTCAGTAGAACTCCGGGCCTAGGAAGAGGATGTCGAAGGGAAGAATCAGCAATCCCAGCCAGATAAAAATGTAACGGAAGGCTACATAGGGTTCGACGAGTGACGGCGCGTAGATGGGGCCGAAGAAGCCGGGCCTTACCTCGATGTTGAACTCGACCAGCGCCAGGTTCTCGAGGCAGCCACACACCCGGTGCACCAGGCACTGGTTGCGCAGGCACGCCGTCTTGCAGTAGCGGGCCGCTAGCTGCCGTCGGTCGCAGGAGGCAAATCCGAGTAGCTGGAATTGCAGAGTGACCCTAAAAGTCGAAAGTAAGAGGACGGAATCCGAGAGCGTCCGCACCTGTTCAGAGAGTCCTTGAGCCAGGCCTTCGAGAGTGCCCGGGCGCCGCGAGCGTTCCACTCGATCTCGAGCTCCTTCTGCTCCGCAGCTGGGATGAATTCTCGCACGAACCGCCAGTAGCATCGGTCGTCCGTGTGTAGCCTAGAAATCGGCGCCTGTAGAAAATAACATGTAGGAAGGGTCCGATAGGTCTGCATCTCCCAATTAATAGTAGCACTCCTGCACATTTGCAGTGGTCCCCGTGAAGCCCGCTTAAACTGCTGTATTAAGGCAGCTAAACCGAAGCCGAATTGGTTGCTTAATCCTGAATTCCAACGTAATCCTAAGCCTAATGAACTAAGCCTAAGCAATACACTAAGTCTAGGTATAAGCCTAAAACTACGCCTAAACCTTTGCCTAAGCTGCGCACTCAGTCTCGGTCTACGCTTGCAACTGAGTTAAACCCTAATATAGTGCTTAAGCTAAGGCTTAGTACTACACTTAGGCTTAGGCGCCACTCCATGATTGTCTGTCTGCTTCGAGAAGGGCCTTTTTGGAGTGTACCGCGTTCAACCATGCATTCATGGTGGCCAGCTTTAGAAAATGAGCCATGAACCGAAGCGCTACATTGGAAAGTAGATCACGTTTGGCAGAAGATTTCCAGCACGGACTGCTTTTGGAAGGTTGTCAGTTTAGTGACAGGTCGAAGTCGCGTACCCGTGGGAGAACAACGCGTCGAGGCTCTTCAGGAGCTCCTGCGTGTAGGGATGCGCGGCGTTGTAGACGAACCGCTGCTTGCAGGCCATCTCGAAGATCTCGCGGACCGCGGTCGCAATGCGCTCCTCGATGGCGGCGTGCTGGCGTGGGTCGGCACGCTTCTTCGGTGGCGGAAGGCCCACCGGCGCTAAGTGGAATGCCATCGTCGTCATCGATCGATTTGTGGAAGTATGTGTGACGAACGTTGGCGTGAAGAGTGGGCTAAAATAAATGCTAATGAAGTCACGGTAAAATGCGGAAAGCAGCATTGCGTACGCGAAAATACAAGTTAAGAAACGGGCTAAAGCGTCGGCTTGAAAATGTTATTCGGGTAGGACACAATAGCGGGCACGTTTGGACAAGATTTAGGCGGTGACATGGCCAATATTAGCCCACGCTGCTGTCGCATATTTTAGATGCAAGTTCAGCTCATCAGCTCATCCAAGAAGTGAACTAAAAATTTGCAGGCTTCTAGCATATTGTAGGGGCAGTATCTAGTTTTATTTGACTACGTACTTGCGAAATAGCTTCGGCTATAAGTTGCGCCACGTTGGTACCGAATGTTCAGAAAAAGATGAGAAAAGAGGGCTAAAACACTGGCTCTTTACCGCCATTGTTTTACGGGCTTCCATCGCAGAAATTCAACGCTAAACAGCGGCCATATTGAGCGTCAAAACAAAGGTGATGACGCAGTTGTTTACCCGGCAAAACACTAATCGTTTGGCTAGTAGAAAACAAGCGCACACAATTCTGTGTACGCGTATTTACCGGAACAAGGTAACATTCAAAAGTTGACAGACTTTTGGCTCACTGCTCACCGAAAAACCATTTACGTTTCCAGACAAGGGGAGCGGTCGTTAATGGAAAAAACCGACGCGTACAATCACGCGGAAAGCAGTGTGCTTGTGTCGGAGGGTTCACCGGTCCAACACAACGCCAAGCACGCGGCTTCGATTTCACAAGCGAGGTCGGTGAACTCGTGAGCTGCCTAGGAACACAAGTAACATGATGACGCATAAATAGCTCAGAAAATTTCCAAAAATTTTGCAGTAGAAGACAAGCTTGTGCATACCTGTACGTAGCCGATGAATACGACAGTACCGCAAAAAAACGCCTACTGCTACAATTCGCGAAGTGTCCCTTTTTTCCATGGCTAAACGGCCACCATTAAATCGTTGTTTTGCCAATGGCAGGTTTATATATGTAAAAGTTCAAATTCCGCTACCGTCTACCCTACCCTCACTAGCAAACGTTTCTAGTGCGTTTCCAGCATTTTATAGAATCATCTTTCATCGTTCATACCCAGTAATTCGTCGGAATCATTAAACTTCCTGCGGTTCCGGTCATCGCGGCCGCAGTCCATAGTGGGCACCCCTTGCGGCGCCGCAGAGCGGTGCCGAAAATGCGGCCGCAGTGGGTGCCCACAATGGATTGCGGCCGCAATGGCCGTAACAACCGCAATGACCGCCGGCACAACCGCAATGCAGCCAATTGCATTGGTTGCATTGCATGATGGTTTTCCATGACTAACACCGGGGCGCGGCGTTAGTCATTAAACTTCCTGTGAGAATTATTTGCCCTTTATCATTAAACATTCAGATTACTTTCCTAGGGTGACTTCATCACTTTTTCACTGCTATCCCCGAATTCCCATTTCAGCAAATGAGTGATAAAGTCCTCTAAGCCAATGGTTCGAAGTAGGCTGATAGGTAGGCGTTGCTTACTTCGAGTAAGAAGACATAGTGCAAAGCAATCGGTTCGTAACATCGCTTTTGCTCGACAGTCCATTTCAGGATAGGGGGGGGAAGGTGAAGGTCGGGGACAGGGCTGTGTGGACCCCTAAAATGAGTCAAAAGAGTGAGTCTAAATGGACTAAAACCACTACAATAACGTAAAAAATGGTACATTTAGGCTATATTAAATATGGCCCTGCAGTCCACACGTATATTTCGACCTTCTTCACCGAGTTCGCGTTCGCGAACACGAATAGTTCGGCGAGCCGCGACTCGTTGATCGTGAGTTCGTGAGGACCCCGCGACTCGTCGAACGGGGCTGCGTGAAATGTGGCCGCCAGGCGGGCAACTTTCCAACGGCAAGTTTCAAAACGCGGTCAGAAACTCACTGAAATCGCCTGCAGCGGGTGAAACACTGTTTTGCCCATCGGATACGTAAGGAGAATCAGAGTGACCAAAGAGCAGTGTTCAAGCTTAACGCAATAAATTTGGCAATCCAGGGACGAGGTTCGATTGCAGTGTTTCCAAGCTACCGACTAGGGAAAAGTTGGTCGTAGAAGACCGCTCCTTTGCGCAAATTCCCTTACAGGAGAACGATTAAGTAGTTAATATACGAATTCAGACAGTCGTTGCACTCAGACGTGTGGTCGGTCGTGTCTGGCCTTGTTGCACATCCGCAAAGCGCCCAAACTCCTTCTACTTCCGCTCTGCTTCGGGTTTTTTTTTGTTTTTCTTTTCTTTTATGCGTCGCCAGAAAAATTCGATTACAACAGGACTCGAGTGGTTAAACATAGTGGTATTATGCGTCAGTGACTTGGAGGAGGAAAGCATAGTGCAAGGCACCCCAGCCTTTTCCCAAATGGTCAATAGTCCATAAGAAAAGCTCGAGCTTCATTCCCGACTTCGCGCTCTCGAACGCAAAAAGGTCGGCGACGGTCGACTCGGTGGGAACTTTTCCGCGTAACTGTTGCTTCCGCGACCACTCCTTGAAGAAAGCACTATGCGGCGTCGGAACGTCGGTGCGGTGCGGCTGTCCCAGCGGCTCGACGTTGAAGGACAACGGGAATTTCTGTTGGGTACGATCGTAAAGCAGCGCCACTGATGGGATGACATTCATTCCGCGTTCAGCGATCTCGAACATCTGCAACCACAATTACGCGATGTGGAGATGACGCTACCATGTGCCGTTAGAAGTCGTCAGAACAACGGTAAAGCATACCTCAACAAATTTACAAATCCACGGAAGCGGATTGACGTCAGTTGTTATCGCGCAAGTTTCTGCGACATCGACGCCGAACAGTTCCGGGATAATCCAGTCCGGTGCGGGAGCAAAGTCGTAGAGCTAAAACTTGCTTAAAATTATTGTTATGCTTCAGAAGCGGCTGCATTCCTGCTCCTTGATGTTACAGGGACGTAGGGCTAACGCAGTTTGCTACAGCCGCTGCTCACCCGATGTTCCACGTGCGTAACGGTGCCGCGCAAAGCTTCGTGCATGGGAAGCGAGGCGTATTCCTTACGAGCATCGCCGTTCATCGCCGTCTCGTACATGCGTGGCTTCAAATGGACGCCCAGGAAGCAGATCAGAGCGTAGTCGATCTCGTCCTCCGAGGCTGCGACATGGAGGACTTTTGTCTGGCACTGTAGATTGTCGGCGTTTGCTCGTAGGTGATAGAGTAGTGGGAGGTTCGCTACGCGAAAGTCAAGCCTCAGTCGATGAACGAAGGCATTGTTGACGCGGCGGGAAAGCGTTTCCGGGGTCCCTGCGTCCCACGCCACTGCCGCGTTGGGGTCCTTCTCCAACAACTGAATGTTGACGCTGCCGTATTGGACCTACAAACAGGGTCTAAGCATTTCCATTTTGTTCTGCCATTTCCATTTCCGTGCAGATTTTTTCTCGCCATATGATGAACCGAACTAGGAAGAAATGTTTATGGAGACTGCATCAGCTATCGCGACCGCTTCTGATATAGTTAGTACGAACCCACGCCGATGAGTTATGCATGGTAGTGGCATAACGATACCATGCGATCGGGGCGTAAGATCCGACATAAGGGGAATCTTGGGCAAAGAAAAAATGGAAATGAAGTGGCATTTTGTGCTGCCTTTTCGTTTCCCACAGGCCATTTTCTGGCAGTTCCCATTTCCCACTAGCGACATTCGCCGCCATTTCCGTTTCCATTTCCGGAAATTGGCAACGCTTAAACCCTGACTACAAACTTTACGGAAAATAAATATTCTGTAGCTGACAAAAGTTGTCATGTTTCGAAGTCCCAGTCGAATGCACGGCTTATCGTTTTCCTTTTCGTTTTTGCTGGTTTTCCGTTGTCACGGTTACGCACTTTTTCAGAGCATGCAGGATCCCAAAAAGTTAATCTTTTGAAACGGTTTTATAAAGGACTCGGTGCCAAAGTGAAATACCTCGAGTTTTTAAACTAGGTATTGGGTATACGTCGAGTGCACTTACCCTGACCTCGTAAATGTACCGAAGAGGAAGACTGCGTGCGTGGCGATGGACAAGGTCCCGCAAGTACCGCGCATGCATCTGCAGTTCCTCTAGCTCATCGCGATTGAAAAAGTGGAAGACGTCGCGTTCGATTTCGCCCAGCATTTCGATAGGGGAACTCCGTTGTTCCAGTCCGAATATGTCCAAAGTATCGGAGCATAGACCAAATTCTCAAGCCGTCAATGGGCGTTATGCCCTGCAATCGCTAGGAAGAAGTATGTTAACAGGCAAGAGGAATGCGTCCCGAGGGATGCGCAAAGTGCTAATGGCCAAATGCTATGACGTGTGAAATGTAATCCGTATGAGTGACGGAACAAAGGCCGCTGGACGACAAAATGGCTTGTTGTCCGGCGGCACTGTTGCCGGGGCACCGCCTGCACGAAAGATTTATGTTCGCCGAGCGTAATAAATTTTCCGAACCTGGCTCCTGCTACCATGCGATAGCGAGCGCTTTGCACGCATGCGCATAGCCAAGGTCTTGTAGGAACATCACACCAAATGAAAGCCCTTGGTGAGCTTATTACGAACCGTTCTTCAAGTTTCACTCATGTTCACCTTTGGGCCCAACAAAAGCGGTACGAAAACCACCTCTCCCCTCGCCACTCAAAATTGTGATTTTCCGATGTCGCGTTCGAAAATCATGTCGTACCTCGAATGAAAGCACTTGGTGAGCTGCTTCAAAAACATTCCACGTTTGGGTCTCAAAGCCCTTGATGAGCTGATTACGAACCATTCCTCATTTGCGTCTCAAGCCCCCTTTGACCCCCATAAGAAGCGGGTGACCACCTGAATTGTGATTTTTCAAGATCATGTTGGAACGTCACAGCCTATCCAAAAATTGTCTTGCATTGTATTGTTGCAAAAATTGCGTTGTCTTTAACGAAGTCCCGCAAGTACCCATAGTGCACTTGCAGTCCTTCGAGTGTCGTACGGTTGAAGTAGCGAAGGCCCTCAAATGCGATTTGGGCAGCATTATGGCAGAGGAATAAAGTTGTTTCGTAGAGCGTCCGAATTTTTGGTAGACCTGACCGAATTCTAGAGCCTTTTACAGGTTTTGACGCCATACGAGGTCTCACAGCAAGAGGCCAGTCCCTAAGAGCCGACGTTTCAATATTGTCAATAAGCAGCGGCTCTACGAACTATCACGTAAAAGCCAGAAACTCTGCGAATAAACTGAATGGTCAGATTCCTTTACGAAAGGGATGCTTAGCTCTATGATCGGCTGTCCCGCCTGAAGCCGCCAGGCGCTCGCTGATCGAGCACGAGCATCGGCGGTTCAGTGGTAGAATGCTCGCCTGCCACGCGGGCGGCCCGGGTTCGATTCCCGGCCGATGCAATTCTTTTTTTGGCCATTGATGGTTTCAGGTATTGGTACATTTAAAAGTGCTTGATGGCCGAAAAAAGGAAGTGACCAGCACGTTTTTACGTGCTTAGTTGGGTCCTTCTCATGACAAAGGATACCTGTTGCACTATCAGGACAGGTACACGATGGCCCGGCGAGAAGTAGCACAAAGACCGGTAACCCTTGGGAGAACAAGGGCTGACCATTACATTCCGGATCAATACCCGAACTCAGACGTTTCGAAGTTGATCCTTATGAACTAATCCTTCTACTCTGTAGGGATGTTGTACCTTCGTACACAAAAAAAACTTCAGAAACCGCTATACCTCGACGAATACCCAAACAACCATTTTCGCTTCGTGCATACGATCCGGCTCGACTATCTTGGTGTAATACTTTGAGAACGTAGTTTTCGTGGGTTTGCCGTGGGTAAAGAACGAGTAAATTTGCCATGGGAAGCAAAATGCGAGTCACGCGGCATGTTTTCGCACATGGGCAAATGTACATACCTTTACATTGCAGACCCATTCTGCATCTGGGCCTGCACATGCGGAAGTATCCAAGCAAGGTCAACTTCGTTTTCTTCCGCGTCGCTTCGAGGCGTTTTTGCGAAATTTTATGCACTGCAGTAAAAGAAAATTCAATAACAACAAGACAGCATATTATAAATACAGTGATATTACGCGTTAACTACATGGAGCAGGAAAGCATAGTGCAAGGCTTGCCAGCAGCCAGCCTTTCCGACGTGCTTAATAGTCCACACGAAAAGTTCGAGCTTCCCGAATTGGAAGAGATCAGCGACGGCCGACTCGGTGACAATAACTCCGAGGAGCTGTCGCTTCCGTGACCACTCCTTGACGAAAGCGCTATGCGGCGTTGGAACGCCGGCGCGTTGAGGCCGTCCAAGCGGCTCGTCGGGGTAGGGCAAAGGGTATTTCTCGTCGGCTCGATCGTGAAGCAGCGTCACCGACCGGACGACGTCCGTTCCGCACTCAGCGTTCTCGAACGTCTGCAACGACTTGTGTGAAAGGCTATACTTCAGTTATCCCCATGTTGCTAAATTCGTACATAACAGGGAAGTCTTAGGCTATAGACGTAAACTTCAGGTATCCAACCCCTGTTGGCAACACCCTATGGTTGGCGAATACGAACACGCTGTTTGACTCGTACGGGGGAGAGAAATGGCCCACAGATCCCAAAAATACCGTAGCTCAAGAGTTATCCTTCAGGCTGACGCGTTTCGTACACGGGAGAATGAGGTTGGAACTACTATGTGGGCACTACACATGGGTATAACTGAAGTCTTCGGCTATAGACGTAAACTTCAGTTATCCCCCCTGTGAGAGTGCCACAGGGGAGATAACTGAAGTCTTACCTTGTGAAATGGGCACGAGACGCCGTCAAGCGCCATTAGATGTCGCTAGAGCAATGATTCAGCTGACCTCTATAAATTTCTCAATCCAAGGATGAGGATAGGCGTCAGTTCTCATCGCGCACGTTTCGGCGACTTCGACGCCAAACAATTCCGGAACGAGTGCTTGCGCGTGCTTCGCGCGCGCGAAGCACTCGCCTAGACACCGAAAACCAGCCGCGAGGACAACCACACCTGTGTAGTAAAACCGAAGTCAGACTTTAAACTAATTAGTGTACCCGAAATCATTTCCGGATACATATTGACGACAAAGCGACGTTGAAATTGGCGTTTTCGTCGTTGATTTCGTTGATCTCTAGAAGTCGCTCCAGAACTCCTTTGTTAACGTCGAAGTCCACATCCTGGCCGCTAACGTAGATGCTGCATTCTTGGCCTGAAGACGCTCCAAATGGCCGATGTTGACGTGGAAGCCGACGTCTATACCGTTAAAGTGGGTGATGCGGACATGGTGTACGCCGATGGCGACGTTGACGTTGACGCTTTCGACGTTGTTGTCACTCCTCTCGATTATTGTCGATCTCCTGAAGCAGATCCAGAATACCGACGTTGACGCGAAAGTCGACGTCATGTCATTAGGACACGTTGGCGATAAAAGACGGAACTGACGTTTTCGACGTTGTAGTCGCCGAACTCCAGATGTCGGTCCAGGAGGCCAATGTTGACGTTGAAGTCGACATCTTTACCGTTAAAGTGGCTGCTGTAGACACGCTGACGACGAAAGCGGCGTCGGAACTGACGTTTTCGACGTTGTTCTCGCCGAACTCCAAAAGTCGGTCCAGAAGCCCAATGTTGACGTTGAAGTCGACATCTTTACCGTTAAAGTGGCTGCTGCAGACACGCTGACACGAAAGCGGCGTCAAAAGTGACGTTTTCGACGTTGTTGTCAACGACCTCCAGAAGGCGGTCCGGAAGGCCACTGTTGACGTGGAAGTCGACGTCTTTGCCGTCAAAGTGGCTGCTGCAAATACATTGACGATGAAAGCGACGTCGGAACTGACGTTTTCGACGTTGTTGTCGCCAAACTCCAGAAGTCGGTCGAGGAGGCCAATGTTGACGTTGGAGTCGACATCTTTACCGTTATTGTGGCTGCTGTAGACACGCTGACGACGAAAGCGGTGTCAAATGCGACGTTTTCGACGTTGTTCTCGCCGAACTCCAGAAGTCGGTCCAGAAGGCCAATGTTGACGA
>JNEY01000690.1:0-14218 GCA_020875895.1 Aphelenchus avenae | reverse complement strand
CGTTGAAGTCGACATCTTTACAGTTAAAGTGGCTGCTGTAGACACGCTGACGACGAAAGCGGCGTCGGAACTGACGTTTTCGACGCTGTTCTCGCCGAACTCCAGAAGTCGCTCCAGAGGGCCAATGTTGACGTTGAAGACGACATATTTACCGTCAAAGTGGCTGATGCAGACACATTGACGACAAAAGCGACGTCGAAATTGACGTTTTCAATGTCGATGTCACCTCCCTCCAGAAGGCGGTCCAGAAGGCCACTGTTGACGTGGAAGTCGGCGTCTTTGCCGTTAAAGTGGCTGCTGCAAATATATTGACGATGAAAGCGACGTCGACATTGACGTTTTCGACGTTTTTGTCGCCGATCACCAGAAGTCGGCCCAGAGGCCGAATTGACGTAAAAGTCAACGTCTTTACCGTTAACGTGGCTGCTGCAGACACGCTGACGACGAAAGAGGCGTCAAAATTGACTTTTTCGACGTTGCTGCCGTCGACCTCCGAAATTCGGTCCAGAAGGCCAATGTTGACGTTTAAGACGACATCTTTACCGTTAAAGTGGCTGCTGCAGACACATTGACGACAAAAGCGACGTCGAAATTGACGTTTTCGATGTTGTTGTCAACGACCTCCAAAAGGCGGTCCAGAAGGCCACTGTTGACGTGGAAGTCGACGTCTTTACCGTTAAATTGGCTGCTGCAAATACAATGACGATGAAAGCGATGTCGATATTGACGTTTTCGACGTTGTTGTCGCCGATCTCCAGAAGTCGGTCCAGAAGGCCGATGTTGGCGTAAAAGTCAACGTCCTTACCGTTAAAGTGGCTGCTGCAGACACGTTGTCGACGAAAACGTCGTCGAAATTGACGTTTTCGACGTTGTTGTCGTCGATCTCCAGAAGTCGGTCCAGAAGGCCGATAAGCAGTACCTGACCACAGAATCGGACTCAGGGTCCACGAAACCCCCCGAGGGCACGAAATCTAGGCTCCAGATTCACTGAAAGGCCGAAAATTGAAAAAGCGGACACACAGACACACTCACTCCTCTAGATTATTATAAAGGATGATGCAGTCCGGTGGGGGAAGGAAGTGGAGCTAAAAACCTCACAAAATTATTGTATTATGCGTCCCGATAGACAGCAGCTGGGCCCCTCTCAGGTTCGGAGCCGATTCTGGTCGAATTAATCTAAGAAGGCGCCGTCCGAGCGATTTTTTGGGCTTCTTTTTGTCCCTGGTTCCTTTTTTCGGATGTCATTGGGCTTCAGCGGACTAGTTCATAACCTTGGAGCGTGCAAGAAAAGTCCAGACATAAGCTACCTAACTGACATGTCGCTTTTTGTTTGGAATACGTGAAATTATCTCACCTGATATTCCACGTGCTTAACGGTGCCGCGCAGAGCTTTGCGCGCCAAAAGCATGGCGTATTCCTCCTGACCATAGTCGTCCATCGATGTCTCGCAGATCCGCGGCTTAAGGTGAGCGCCCATGAAGTCGACAAGGACGTAGTCGATAGCGTCCGCCGTGGCTTCGATATGGAGAGCTCCGGCCTGGCACTGCAGGTCGTCAGCATTTGCCCGTAGATGGTGGAGAATAGGGAGACTCTCTTCACGGAAGTCAACCGTTAGCCGATGAACGAAGGCGTTCTTGACGCGGCGGAGAAGCTCTTCCGGAGCCTGATCTCCCCACACCGCCGTCTCGTTCACTTCGCGGTCCGCCTCCGTTAACCGAATGTCTACCTGGCCGTATTGAACCTACAAGACAACACAAAAATACAGGCGTATCCGGTTTCATCCACCTCAAAGTAGGCAGGATTCCAAATAGGCTATTGTTTAGCTAGGCATTTTGCTTGACTTGATGGAGAAGTGCCATACCAATCAGGGATACATGGACAGCAAAGCTAATGTCGTATTTGAATGGATAGCGACGAAACAAGAATTTCCACGAGCAGGAACAGTCGTAAAACCGAAACATTTTTTTAATTATTGAAATTTAAAAATGTTGTTGAATTAGGTAGTATTGTGAACAATAACTCCCCGGGGAGTTTTTCGGGGAAATACGCTATTAGGAAAAGGTTGGATGGACCTACATCGACCTCGTAAAGGCATCGAAGTGGGAGAGTGCGGGCGTGGCGATCAACTAGGTCCCGCAAGTAGCGTGAGTGCATCTGCAGTCCTTCGAGCTCAGCGCGGTTGAAGCAGCGGAGCGCCTCGAGTTCGACCTCGGGTATCATTGTGGCATGGGGTGGCCTAAACTAGCACTAGAGAGACATGACAGCGGTTAACAAATGAAGACGTTGCGTACGCGTGGATGCCCAAATTAGTTGGAATTAGAGTAAACGGGTCAATGTGCCAGCTTGGCTGACAGGCAAGTCTACCATGCAGTTCATAGACAAGGTAAATTCGCAGTAGAAAAAAATTACAGGTCATTTGAGCTGTTGTCGACACTTTCCTGTACAACAAATTGCTCATTCCGTGCGGAATTTGTTATTCCGCGAACGCAGCGGGAAAAACGTCGACATTTCGCGATAGAATGAGTCATCGCATCGCCTCGATCGCCAAACTGACCAGTTACCTTTAACAAGTAGTGCAAGGATGCGTGCTGGATGGGCCAAGGTGCTGTAGTCGTACGTGTAGGAGTGCTGCTAGGCTGGTCCGGTCGCCTCACCGTGAAGAGCTATCCGTTCCGCCGTGGAACGCCCGTCGTACACTGACTGATCAACATTAGCGCTCCGCACATTAAGAGCCATTGTTGCGTTCTCATCCTTTTTCACACCCTGCGGATATTCTCCGCTTCCGCCGACATAAACATCCGCGCGCTAGCAGCGTCGCTGAGCTCCGCTGCGTGCACAATGGCCATCGATCACCCGGGTCAACCTTTGACATGTCACCAGGCCGCATTCCAGTGGACACTCACATCTGTCCGATTAGCATGCTTCCTCTTTTAGCATACCGCTTGCTAAAATATATAGCAAATACCACTCAGCGAAAGAACCGGGTTAAGGCTGCTATCCCCCAGACGTTTAATTTTCATGACTAAATCTAAAGCAAAATTCTAGGATCCACCAAAACGAAAAACTCTGCTTTTAAGGGCCACTGGCCTGACGGCGTTTGATTCTGAAGCTAGCCTCTAGCCTCAACCTCACCCCAAAGGTTGAGGGAGAACCCTGAGTGTTTCCTTCCCGGACTCCACGTTTTTCGCTTGCGTTAGAGCAAAAATAGGAGCCTTAGTGAGAAGGCGTTGAAGGAATGCTACCGAGCAGAGGTCAGGAAGATGCACTGAACAGGCGTTGTCTAGGAGGACTATTGGGTCAAAGGGTGCCGCTACCTTACAGCCTCCAAGAAGGCCATTACTGAGGAACGCATAAAGCACGAGCCCCACGACTGTTAGCTTCCTGACGAGCCGAACAGATATTCTCGTTCAGTCGTTTCTCTGGGCAAAGCGTAATGTCAATGCTTCCAAAAGCTTCTTCTTTTGAACACTTCTCCGCCTTGCCCGCAAATCTCTATTAGGTTCTTGAGCTTCTGTCGCCAATCGTCGAGCAATCCTCCACGACGCAAACGTAATGCATACCACTTAGCAAGCTAAAATACGCTGGCTGCCAATTCGTGTCTGCAAACTTTCTTGATATGGTAGTCGCCAGGCTAGTCTGAAGCCGCCAGGCGCTCGCTGATCGAGCATGAGCATCGGTGGTTCAGTGGTAGAATGCTCGCCTGCCACGCGGGCGGCCCGGGTTCGATTCCCGGCCGATGCAATCCTTTTTTTTATGACTGGTGATTTCGGGTTTGCCGACGTCTAAGAGTATTTGATGGGCCAAAGAAGCGGGTGACCCAACAGGTCTTTGCCCTGTGTATGCTGGAGCCTTCACGGTAAAAGCGGATCTTTGCTGAGCGCTAAACAAGATCGTTCATGTTAATTAGCGCTTGGGAGGCGTGAGCCCACCAACTTTGCATTTTCCCATGTGTACCACTTTTCCATCCGTTCGACGGCCTACTCGTTTTTATTTGTTAGCGAGTTTCCGATGCTTCCAAATTTTTGTCACTTTATACTATTAAGTTAACTAACATTCACCTAGAATCGAGTCACGGTATTGATCGCAGAACTTATTCCGTCTCCGAGATTTCTCTGCCGGGCCTACCGGGCCGGGCCTACCCCACGCCCGGATAAGGTCCGGCGGACCTGGGCCCGGCCTCCGGATCGACCGGGCCGGCACGGGCCTTGGTTTTAAGACCCGTTGCACAGCGTTGGTTTAAGTATTCACCTAAGGCAACCCTGGGCAACCGGGCCATAGGCCCGCCGGGCCCGGGCCTCGGTTTCGGCAGAACCAGCCGGGCCCGTTTAGGACCCGGTTCAGGGCTCTAAAATGCCATATTTTGGTCAAATTTTCAATTCATTTTTGGTAAATTAGTCAAAAAGTCGCTCTGACGGTGCCCTGCGGCAAGCTATTTTTAGGTGAAAATAGTCGAATGTTGTATTTTAAACTCATAATAAGGGGCAACACTTTAGCCTATGGAAAGTACCAAAGGGGGGACCAAAGGGTTTTCCCTGTCTAGCCTAAGAAGTCAAGGCCCGCCGGGCCTTATAGGCCCGGCCCGGGCCCGGCGGCGGGCCAGGGCCGGGCCCGGGACTCGATGTGAAGGCCCGTTGCCCAGGGTTGACCTAAGGCCCTTGCTAATGCGCTACGTCCCTCTTTTTTGTTTTTCCAACATTGGTTGTATTTTCCTTCCGTTTCATTCGGCGTTCCAGAACATTCGCGTAGCGCACGTGCAATACAAAGCGCGTTGTCTGAGGACATTCATCCCCTTCCGCCTGCCTCGAGCGTAGACAGCGAATGAGTAAGCAGGACGCAATGGACAACACGAGTAGCTCGAAAACAAACGCTAGACGCAGTTTGTTTACGGGTTCGCGAGGACCGAATGTGTTGTTGTTCTTTAACCTTCAGTGAAATGCCGTGGTGCAGACGAATTTGCGCCATCGTCTTTATTACGCAAAGTTCCAAGATTCCTGTCAGAATAGCATTTGTAAGCATTCTGGAGCTCCTGGACCGGAGTCCGGTCTTCGTGTCCCAGACCCATGCCGTGCGCCCACGTTCTGCTAGCATAACTCTAGCTGTTTTACGGGAATAAACCGTGATCCACCCATTTTTCCAACAAGCAAGTCTTGAGTCAGTCGTACTACGCAAACGACGCTTTCCCTGCCGCTGTTGGTGAATTCGGTTCGGATTTCAGCACGTATGCTGTTGGACAACAATGATCAGTCGTTCTGGTAAGTGGAAAGTTGCTCCGGTGTCCTCCAACCCGGAGCTGGCCCCATACGGCGAAAATGACGCATCTTTATTAAAATTTGCAGGTGTAACCCCTGGACTTGGTGGCCGGCCCTAGGCACCGGCCGTCGGTCCCGGACCTTAGTGGCTGAGATACCCCGGCTGCTTACTCGAGCCTCAGGCTTCCGTCCCGCTTTGGCCGCTGCAGCAGTTGTAGCACTACCGTAGGGGGGCCTAACTCTTTCTTGGGCACCTGGCTTTTATACACTTAGTGCTTTGACATTTCGTCCAAAGTATGACATTGACGGTGAAACTTTTAGTACTGCACTGTGCATGTCATTTAAGAAGAGCGTCGTGCCTCTCAGCTCATTATTCCGCTACTAGCCGCTGGTACATAATGTTTACTTTCAGCGTTTCGTTCACTTCATTCAACTGATCTCCGTCTACTTCATCAACTTCCGGAAACGGGTCTCAACCTCTCAAAGGGCTCGAAGCGCGATCCGTCGCGAAGGACTACGACGCGAAGAGCGAGCTGACCAACCCCGACCCGTCGCAGCCGGATCCGGACCCGCGAAAGCCGCGTCGTCGCACCGACTGCCCGGTGGACAAGGACGTGCTCGGCCGGTGCACGTGGACCTTCATGCACTCCATGGCGGCGGACTACCCCGACCGGCCGACGTACGAGGAGCAGAAGGACTTCGAGAACTTCCTCGTATTCTTCGGCCGGGTAAGCCGTTCTTGAGGCTGCTGCTGGAGGAAGTTTACTAGGAAGAGACCTATCATTAAGGGGGTCCCTTTTTTAAAAACAGAGTGCTTTCCTGCAGGCTCCTAGTGGCTTCGGAGGCAAGCTCGGACATTGTCAGAGATAAGTGGGCGGCGTCATAGTATCTTCCGGGACTAGCTCTATCAGGAGCGAGGCGACAAACGGTCCTGTTCCGGTACCGGTCCTCCCCGTACCTGTTCCGGTATCGCATGTCAAAACGTGCCAGATACTAGCAAAGCCTTCTACGAACCGTATTACACGTGAGATTTCAGGGTTTATTTTAGGTGTACCCTCAGGACAAATGTCGCCACGACTGCTACAATTGGATGGTCGAGCATCCGCCTGGCATGCAGGACAAAGAGGCGCTCTCGGAGTGGATGTGCCGACTGCACAACAACGTCAACGAGCGGCTCGGCAAGCCCGCCTTCGACTGCTCGCGCGTCATGGAGCGCTGGGCGCACGGCTGGAAGGACGGCTCCTGCAAGTGATAGCTTGACGTTGGTCGACTCGAAGACGCTTTAATCAGACCTCAGGTCATCCCACTATATTCACTGTGTCTTTTTGCTCAGTTGAGCCGAATTGGTGTCCTTCACATGCTTTTTGAGCTGTGCATATCGGTGTTTATATGAGGTCATTCGATGCATAAAACGCCGCGGCTAGTACCGGCCGTAGAACGGAATCCCTTGTCGTTGAACTCGGTTCTTTCAGTACACGGATGGGCTAGCTTTTTGGGCACTTGCTTGCAAGTAGAACCTTACTGGTGTTAATGAAGCATGCTCCTACGGTGCCTCACGAACTTGAGTCTTTGGCGTGCGTATATTTGCGGAGAATAAACGTATCCGAACAGACACAACGTTTAGGTAAAACCAGTGGTTCCGCTCGAAAAATCAAATTCGTCGTTGGCAATAGTTGCGAACGATATCTCCCTGGCATTACACAGCCCTCACGCCCTTAAGCGAATCGCTGAACTCGTTCACCGCACGTTTGAGTCATCCAAGCGCCAAGAAATATAATAGATAAATGGGCGGACGAATGAATGGAACATGTTTTCCATGTTGAATTTGCTCGGCATCGTACCAGAAGCAAGACTCGCCAAGAACAAGGCCGTACACGTGCTTAGCAGAGGGATATTACACGTCGCCGACTTGGAGTAGGAATGCATAGTACAAGGAACTCAAATCGCAGTAGCTGTCCTGTACACTGTTATATCGCAGTTCCTTGATAGGCCACACGTAAACGTCCAGCTTCTTCGCCGAGTTTGCGTTCGCGAACACGAAGTGCTCGGCGATGGACGATCGGTGGGTCCCGCAATCGTACACGAGCCGGATCTCCTCTAAGCACTCCTCGATGAAAGCACTGTGGGGCGTCGGAACGTCGGAGCACCGCGGCGGAAGCCCAAGCGGTCCGCCGACGAGGCGCATAGGCGAGCTTTCGAAGCGCTCATAGAGCAGCGTGACCGTTCGGACGATGTCCGTTCCACGCTCGGCCTTCTGGAACATCTGCAACGACAAGTGTTTAACGTGCGCATGCAGTCATGCGCCAGTAGACGTCGTTAGAGCAACGCTTCAGCTTACCTCAATAAACTTGTCGATCCACGGTAGAGGGTCCTCGTCAGTCCATATTGCGCATGTTTCCACGACGTCGACGCCAAATAGTTCCGGGATAATGCACTGCGGTGCGCTAGTGTAGTCGTGGAGCTAAAGATTTACTTAAAACAGTTTATTTAATATGGATAAGAGAAATAAAGAGATTCACGCAGAAAGCCGAAAAAACGCTCGATTCTTTTGCAGTGCTTTTCGGGACCAGTACCGAAAAGCGTTATACTGGGGCCTCCCTTTAGGTGCTAGCGGGACTTCCACTGCGGAACCCATCGTTTCCGTCGTCAAGCACCAGGGGCTAACTCTTACTTTACGGCATCACATAATGCACTATGGGCCAAATCATCTCGTCGGATAAAGCCCGGTCCTCAGAAAGAAGCTCCGACTAGTCATGCTGTACGCTCGTGTAAGGTCGCTTGCCCGTGATGCTCGTTGCAAGCAGTAGCGGGGAGCATTGTCGGACCGCCGCTGATCCCCTTAACACTTCCTAGAGCGCAATGCTCTACGTGGTCCTCAAAATGAGGGTTCGACTTAACGGCGTAGCCGTTTTTAGTGTGCTTTGAAAGGCAGAGAAATACGGCCACTAGATGACTGCCACTAGTCGATCACTTACTCACCTTGTATACCAGATGCGCGACGTTGGCGCGCAAAGCGTTGTGCGCGACGAGCGTGGCGTAGTCCTCGTGGAGGTCGAACTTCGCCTCTGTGATCGTATGACGCATATCGTGTATTCGAACTTCGAATATCTGTGGTTTCAGAACGCCCAGAAAGTCGACGAGTGCGTAGTCGATCCTCTCCCGTAAGGCTTCGACGCAAAGGGCTTTGACCTGGCACTGCAAATCGCTGCTTTTTGCTCGCAGATAGTTGAGGACGAGCAGGTTCTCTTGGCTAAAGTTAAGCTCCAGCCGATGAATAAAGGCGTTGTTGACGCGATGGAAGAGGTAGAAGAGGTCCCGTTCGCTCAGCGCCAGCGCCATTACCGAATGGTTCTTCGTCAAACGCAGAGAGACCTCTTTGTTTTCGGGATCGCGTGCCATCTGCAAAGCCGGGTGGAACGACGGCTTAGATTCCAAGTACCTCTGACTTCTAGAGGCCCTGTCTAGAAAAACCGAGATTCTCATCAGATTCTGCATGCCTAAAACCCCGATTGGTCCCAATTTGATAAAAGTTGCCCCTTATTACCCGCTACAAGCAAGTGTGCATAGCGCTTGCTCTCGCATTGAAGAAGGAACCGGGTACTGAAATTTCGATCGGCCATAACTTTTTTTCCATCCAACCGATCCGGCTGAATTTTCCAGTTTTTCATAAGTTTAGAAGCCCTATCGAATGGTACTAAACTTGTACGGATAGCGAAAACTTTTTTTGGAGCGGAGGTGAAACCAGCCCTTTAGTGTATAAGGACTGTACGTACCAGGGCGATTGTTCAACGCGCACTTACAGACGATGTCTCATCAGAGTAGACGAACACTGGACGTATTTACCTTGACTTCGTAAATGTATCGGAGAGGAAGGGAGCGTGCGTGACGGTTGATGAGGTCCCGCAAGTACCGCGAGTGAACCTGTAGTCCTTCCAGCATCGTGCGGTCGAAGAAGCGGAAGGCCTCGAGTTCGATTTCGGAGAGCATTTCGACGAGTTCTAAAATCGCGGTAGAGCGGAGCAGCGAATCGGCGTGTGGGTGCAGTCGACCCGAAAGCCGTCGTTCCCTCGGCGTCAGTTAACAACAAGTGGCGAGTAGCGAAACGGAAACGGAGCAGGCAACCGCAGGCGGGAGTGTGTGTCTGTTTGTGTAGCGAGGTGTGGTTCTGCCAACGCCACGCATGGTAACTCAATCAGTTGTGGCGACCTGCTGGCGTGTAGTCTAGCGTCCTAGTAGAACACAAGCACAACTTAAAGCCGATGTAACGCGCAGTTGGGCAGTTGCGAAAGCAAGAGGGTTTTTTCGTCTCAAATTTTTTCGTAGGCAAATAGGCAAATGAACGTGTAATTTGAGACAAATCGGTCTCAAAATGTACTACCATTTGCCTATGAAAAAATTTGAGACGAAAAGACCTCAAATTTGGTTCACCGAAAACCTTTTACGGTTGCGAAAGGTATTGCCGTACGCGCAAAATATGTGCAAAGGCAGTTAGCTTTGAGGTTCAGTAAATGGGTGGACTGGCCTCGGCGTGACCAGTTCACAATTAATGATTGATTGAAAGACAAATCAGAGCTTTGACAAACGGCCAGCTAGTTAACCGCATGCAAGCGGAGACACGCCAGTTTGGTCAGCGTTGCATTGTATTTTGACAAGTTTAGACTGAAGTTTAGTTCGACCGTTTTGCTTTTAAACATCAGCCGTTTAGCTAAAGAACTGACGGAGAATAGCGTCACTTTTTTGGTCCAATAAGCAGACAAACGAGCAGTTTGGGCCTAAGCTTGTGAAGCCGATTTATAGGCTCTTCGAGTTTAGCCGAATAATGCAAAAAGGGCTCAAAGCTTGATTCTCTTCGGGCGTAAATGTCTGTGATACTGAGAACCAAAACAACGGTGACGAAGATGTTATTTACCCGACAAAAGGGAATCGTTTCGTTAGTAGAGGTAGCGAGGACCACGACAAGCCAATGCGACGCTTGTTTGCCGAATGAGTCATAAGCGAAACGCAACCAAGTGGGGGAAGACTAGGTCTTTGAACTATCCACAAACTACGTCAGTGTCGCTGTATTTTGTGTGAGTTATGATTATTTGGCGCCCGGTCGAAAACTGATAAACGTCACAAGGATAGAAAGCTAGAGATCGAGGTTAGTTGACAGCTTGCGGGCACTTTTTCCCTTGGGATACCGTATTTCCCCTGTTAGATCGGCTATTTTTCGCTGGGTCCGGAGAGGCCATACTATTACGGGGCATGCTATTAGGGGAGGGCCGTTCTATTTTTGTGACCTAAATTTTCGGGCTAAATCCTAAGCATAAGCCGAAAGTTTTGGCAAAATTTTGCCAAAATCGGCCAAAAATTCATCAAAAATTGACCAAATTCGATCATTTTTGGCAGTAATTTCGGTATCTAAGTATATTTCTACCATTAGTCGGTATACCAGATCCGCCTTAATAAGAGGCACCTTAGTAGAGACCTTGCTTGAAAATTGCCCAATTTCGCCTTTCGTCAGGTTTAGGCGTAAGGGGCCGTACTATTAGGGGGCGTAATATTAGGGGAGGTCCGTTCTATTGTTCGCTGGGTCTTTAGGGGGCCGTTCTATTAGGGGGGTACTATTGGGGGGGGGGGGGCGTTCTAACAGGGGGAATACGGTAGGCTTTCTTGGCGAGTGGAGGGATATCTTTGCGCAATGTCTTTGCATCCGAATGAGGTAAGACTTTAAGCCGCCTAAAGTCATACTAGTGGGTGCGGCGCCGTCCCATCCGTAACGTGCTTTTTGTACTATTTTACGGACCTGTCCGGAAAGGGTGTCTTAAGGTCTTTCCGTAATGTTCTCAATCGGAACGGGAACGGCACGGATGAGGGACGGCAAGGGAATGTTAAGTGCAAGAAGGTTCAATGCTGAAGCCTTTCCGCCAAACATCCGCAATCTGTACTTCGTGCGGTTATTGAGTGTACTCAGTGTACACGATTGAACGTTCAACAGTACTCGAGGACGATGTTCTGGACAATTTGGTGGAGTATTTAGGGTTGGAACATATGCTTATTCAGCGCTGCCGAAGAACGTTTCTGTGGCTTAAGAACTTGCAAGCATTCGTGAGTAGACTTCGCCATTAGACCTCCCTGTCGTTTAAGTGTTCCCTGTGCCCTGGCTAGTACCCGCTTGTATTTCGTACTCACAAATATGCCGTATCCTTCCCACTTAGTGTCCAGAACGGTGCGACTTTGCTTGATATGCGTTGTTCTCGTGCATTATTACGGAAACAAGGTCAGTGATATTAAGGCTACACAAGGCTACAAACGAGATAAGCAGAGCGATCTTACAAGTCACCGACTTTGAGTAGGAAGTTTTGACTAATTTGAAGTCGTTCAAAAAGGGTCATTACTGAAGAAAGCTTACGGCACGAGCCCCACGGCTGTTAGCTTCCTGCCCGACGGAACACACATTATCGTTCAGTCGTTTCTCTGGGCAAAGCAAAATGTCGCCACTTCCGTTGAGCTTGTCCGTCTGGGTCTGCAACCGTTCTTGACAAGGTAGTCGCTAGGTTCGTCAGAAGCCGCCAGGCGCTCGCTAGTCGAGCATGAGCATCGGTGGTTCAGTGGTAGAATGCTCGCCTGCCACGCGGGCGGCCCGGGTTCGATTCCCGGCCGATGCAATCCTTTTTTGATTATTTTTGATTTTGTGTTTGGCACGTCTAACAGTGTTTGATGGCCCAAAGAAGCGGGTGACCGGACACGTTTTTGTCCTGTGTATGCTGGAGTCTTTACTGAGCGCTAATGAAATCGTTCATGCTAGTGCGCTGCGTCTTTCGTATTGTTTTTTATGTTTGCCAGCATTCATTTGTTTTTCCTTCCGTTTCATTCGGCGTTCCAGAACATCCGCGTAACGCACGTGCACAAGAAGGCGCGTTGTCTGAAGACATTCATCCCCTTCCGCCTGCCTCGAGCGCAGACAGCGAATGAGTAAGCAAGAGCTGCAATGGACACACACGAGTGCGATCGAAAACAAACGCTAGACGCAGTTTGTTTACGGGTTCGCGAGGACCGAATGTGTTGTTGTTCTTTGACCTTCGGTGAAATACCGTGGAGCTAAAGATTAGTGCTGTCGTCTTTATTGCGCTGAATAGTTCCAAAGGTTCAAGTTCTTGTTGGAGTAGCATTTGTACGCATTCTGGAGCTCATTACAATCCTAGACTGGTGTCCGACCTTCGTGCCCCAGTCCCGGGCCGTGCGCCCACGTTCTACTACCGTAACTACATTCGCTTTCCCTGCCGTTGCTGCGTAAGCTTACTTAGGCTTTGAGCATAGGTGCTGTTGGACAACAACGTTCAGGTCATTTTTCGAAGTAGGAAGTTGTTCCGATACGCTCCCTCCACTCCCCTGGCCCCTTAAGGTGATGACTGACCTTTCCTCAAAGTTACGGGTTCGGGTCTAAACCCTGGTCTTGGCGGCCGGCCCTAAGGCCCCAACCTTTGATTTCGGTCCCCAAGTGGCTGTAATACTCCGGCTGCGTACTCGACCACGGGCTTCCGTCCAGCTATGGCCGCTGCAGTCGTCGTAGCTTGACCGTAGGAGGCATAGCCCTATCTTGCGCATCGTGTTTTTCTAACAGTGCATTGACATTTTTTGCTATTGACGCTGAAGCTTTTAGTTGACCAGACAGCACTGTGCAGGGCATTTAAGAAGAACTCCGTGCCTCTCAGCTCAATATGCCGCTAGTAGCCGCTGATACATAATGTTTACTTTCAGCTTTCCACTTCCCTTCATTCAACTGATCTCCGTCTACTTGATCTACTTCCCGAAATGGGTCTCAACAACTCAAAGGAATCGATGCGCGATCCGTCGCGAGATCTCAACGGCTACGCCGAGAAGAGCAAGCTGACGAACCCGGACCCGTCGCTGCCCGATCCCGATCCGCGGAAGCCGCGTCGCCGCACCGACTGTCCGGTGGACAAGGACGTGCTCGGCCGGTGCACGTGGACCTTCATGCACTCCATGGCGGCGGACTACCCAGACCGGCCGACGTACGAGGAGCAGAAGGACTTCGAGAACTTCCTCATCTTCTTCGGGCGGGTAAGCCGTTCTTGCGGATGCTGATGGAGGAGGTTTATTAGGAAGAGCTCTACAGGAAGGGAGTCCATTTTTAAAAACAGAGTGCTTTCGTGCAGGCTCCTAGTGGCTATAGAGTACCCGTCCCCCGTACCGTTCTCCGTACTATTACGGAACGGAGTACGGCTACCCCCTCGCGGTTCCGTACTTCGTTCCGTAGGGTACGGAACGGAACGCGTTCCGGCAAAAAAATTTGCCGTTTTCCGTTCCGTTCTCCACTAAAACGGCACGGACGACCTCGTTCTTCGAGCCGTGCCGTACTCAGTCCCGTACCAGTATGAAACGGAGTACGGCTCCGTACCACTCCCTTGCCGTTCCGTGCTCCGCTTCGTAGAAAATGGTACGGAATACGGAAGGGAGTGCGGTACGCTACGGCTGCCGAAGTCTAAGGCAACGCCAGACAGTTAGCGGTCAGTGGTCGGCGTCGTAGTGTCTTCCGTGACTAGCTCTATCAGGAGTGAGGCGACACACGGTCCTGTTCCGGTATCGCATGACGAACGTGCCAGGTACTAGCAAAACCTTCTATGCGCCGTATTACACGTGAGATTTGAAGGTTGGTTTTAGGTGTACCCTCGGGGCAAGTGCCGTCACGACTACTACAACTGGATGGTGGAGCATCCGCCGGCGATGGCGAGCAAGGAGGCGCTCTCAGAGTGGATGTGCCGACTGCACAACCACGTCAACGAGCGGCTCGGCAAGCCCGCCTTCGACTGCTCGCGCGTCATGGAGCGCTGGGCGCACGGCTGGAAGGACGGCTCCTGCAAGTGATCGCTCTGGGAGGACGGCTCGGTGCTGCTTTAATCAGACCTCAGTTCATTCACTGGTATTCAATGTGTCCCTTTGCTCGGTTGATCCGAGTTGGTTTCAAA